>PVJX010033478.1:0-19650 GCA_004027295.1 Dolichotis patagonum | reverse complement strand
GTTTCTTCCATACAAGTGTATAGTGTAATTCCCAGACCCTTTTCTTGTTGGTTACGGCTCCTCTAGAGGGTGCAGGCTAGGAACTTTAGCCCTCTTCCATAGGTTATCAGAGATTAGAGTTCACCCACGGGCAGTGTGCGCTAGCTCTTCCCTTCTGGGCCAGTCAACTTTTGCAGGCCTTCACTGCGTCAGTGTGCACTGATCTCCGAGAAGTAATATTGTAGTGACTCACTGGGTCCCTGCCAGGGGTGCAGCCTAGTCCAAGCAGATCCCACCAATCTGCTCGGCGAGGGGAGCAACCAGCTGAAGCCACTTCCTTATGGAGTTAGGGCTGTCCTGCCCAAATCCAACATGTTGTCCAGTCGGTTTCCCCTTTCCCGTGGGAGGGTCTTATTCCCATCACTCACCACGTGTTGATGCCAGTCCCCAGAACTGCTGGGCTCCCCGATCTCCAACTTCAGTGCGGCTGCGGCGGTAACTCAGGGTACCTCTGGGTGGGTCACGTGCAGGGCCGGTCCAGGCGAGCTGCATGCAGGTCTGTTCAGCTCCGCTCTTTGGCAGCTCAAGCCAGTCGCTTCAGTGCAGATCACTTGTTCAGGTCGGGCAGGAATTCAGGCGGCTCAAGGAGGGCACCATGCTTGCTGATCTTATCTTCACTAATAGTAGCTCCAGGACCTCATATTCGAGCGGCCTTTTGCACTTTAGTTTCTTCGTGGGTTGTGAGAGTCCATATCTCTCTGTTTGGGTCTCTCCAGGGTGTTTTATTCTGGCATTTGAGCTGTCTCTCTCATAGAGGGTCTCCCTCTTGCTACCTACCGGTCCGCCATCTTGTCTTCCTCCAATCGAAATGTACAAAGATTCAATAATGCAGGGTAAATCAACTCTGGAAATCCCAAGTGCAGCATGATGTTCTACCCAATCCTTTTTTTCTGTATTGCTTTTTAAAAATAAAATGGCAATTCTCTGAGGAGATGGAAATATTGATCAGCTTGAACATTATATGTTAACCATTATGAACTTCCATTTCTCTCAGTGAGCATAGGATGTATTTGTTTAGGCAAACTTGCGTGAGTTACATAGACAACCATCATTTCACAGCTCAGAAAACCTTCAAAGCCATTTCTTAAAGCAACAATATTGACAAATGCTAAGTAGGCTGGGAGGGGGAGACACTCTTGTTGGTATCTACAATGTTTCAAAACATCATGTTGTGTTAGTTTTAAGTATGCTGCATTTTACTTGTCAATTATACCTCAATAAAACTGGAAAAAAAATGTTCAACCCTATGCAATACATTGAAAAAAAAAAGCTATTCCTTTCACCTCAGTTGCTATCATCTGGCCCTGAGTTACTCTGAATCAGCCAGTTGCTTGGGTGGTGTGGGGGAGATGCTTCTCTGGTCTCCCAGCCCACACAACACTGGCTGGCTCATGGGAAGCTGTGGTTTGGCTTCCTCTTCCTCTCCTGTCTCTTCTACCTCTTCTTGTTAGTGGAGATCAAACTCATGACCTCACACTTGCCAGGCAAATACTTGTGCCTCTAAACTATATCCTCAGCTTTTTAAAAAACAGCTTGAAATATGATTCACAAACCATGTAATTCACTCATTTAAAATATACAATTGAAAGGGTTTTGTGTAATCACAAACTGCATACCTATCATCATAGTCAGTGTTAGGCCATTTTCATTATCTCCTCCAAATGAAATCCTGGACACATTAGCTATCTCTTCTGTTTCTTCATTCTCTGTCCCCAAATTCACAACAATCTTAAGCAAAATTTAATTTACTTTGTCTCTATAGATTTCCCTATTCTGGATATATATGAGTGAAATTATATATGTGGTCTTTTGTGACTGGTTTATTTTACATAGCATGTTGTATTCAAGGCTTGTCCATGTGGCAGTAGGTATCAGCAGTACACTCCTTTTGAAGACCAAATAATACTCTGTGGTTTGGATATACCACAATTAAATTTTTTTTTGTCTTTTTGAGACAGGGTCTTGCTATGCAGTTTGGGCTGGACTTGAACTCACTTTGTAGCCCAGGGCTGGTCTCAAACTCACAACAATCCCTGCCTCAGCTTCCTGAGTGCTGGGATTACAGGGATCCACTACCACACCCAGCTCCACAATTAATTTTTCTATGCGTTGACGGATGTTTTGGATTGTTTCCACCTTTTTGGACATTATGAATAATGGTGATAAGAACATTTATCTACGAGCATCTTTTTTTATTCTTTTCAAATATTTTGAGTATTGCTGGGCCATAAGGTTATTCATTTGAGGAACTGCCAGACTGTTTTCCAAAGCACCTTTACCATTTTATATTCTTACCAGCAGTGGTGGAAAGTTACGATTGCCTTTGTTTTGCAATATTTTCTCAAGAATTCTAGATTGATCTTTTTTGCTCCAACAACTTAAAATGATATTCCATCGTCTTTTGACATCTATAGCTTTTATTTTATTGTGACAAAATATGCAAAATTTACCATTTTACCTATTTTTGGGTGTACAGTTCTGTGGCATTAAGAACTATCATCATTAGCTTCAGAACTTTCTCATTTTGTAAAATTCAATGATTTGTATAGTTTCTTTTGAGAACTCCTCTTATATGTAAGATGTCAGTTTTCTCTTGATATTTTAAAATTTTTCCCTTTATTGTTGGTATTCAGTGATTTGACTACAGTGCACCTAAGCATTTTCTGTTCTGTTGCAGTTTCATTACATTTTTTTGAGACAGGGACTCACTATGTATTGCAGGCTTGCCTTCAACTGACTTATGCAGCCCAGGCTTCCTTTGAACTCATGGTGATCCTCCTGCCTGATCCTCCCAAGTGCTGGGATTGCAGGCATGCGCCACAATGCCTGGCCAGTTTCATTACTTCTTTTTAAAAATTTTTTATTTTATCAGTACCTGGGATTGAACTCACAACTGTGCACTTGCAAGGCAGACACTTATGCCACTGAGCTAAATCCCCAGCCCTCGTTACATCTAGACCCTTGACTTACACCAAATTTGGGAAATCATTTCCCATTGTTTCCTTAAATTATATCTGCTCCATCAATTCCATTGAATTGGCTTTAGATCTTTGGTGAATATAAATTAAGCACAAATGTATGGGTCTATTTGTGTACTTTCATTTCCACTATTTGTCCATTATTACACCATGACTATGCTGAATAATTTTAGCAACTTTACAACTATGCTGTTTTGATATCTTTATATTTGTAGCTTGCACTAGACTTTGAAATCAAGTAGTGTATGTTCTTCAACTTTTTATTTTTCAAAAATTATTCTGGCTATTATGGGTAAATTTCTGCTCCACATAAATTTTAGAACCAGGCTGTCAATTTCTTTTTCTTCTTTCCCTTCCCCTCTCTCTCTCTCTCTCTCTCTCTCTCTCTCTCTCTCTCTGTGTGTGTTCAGATAGGATCTCTTTATGCATTTTAGTTCAGACTTGCCTTGAACTCATTGTGTAGCTCAAGGTGGCCTCAAACTCATGAAAATCCTCCTTCATTAGCCTCCCAAATGCTGGGATTACAGGCATGCCCCCCCCTTGCTGACTCTGTTCGTTCTGGTTTTTTTTTTTTTTTTTTGAGACAGGGTATCTGACATGTAGTTCAGGCTGGCCTTGAACTCCCTGTGTAGTCCAGTCTGGCCTTGAAGTTGTGGAAATCCTTCTGCCTCAGCCTCCTGAGTTCTGGGATTACAGGCTTATGCCACCACCTCAGGTATCTGCTCTATTTTTGAACATTTAGACATGCACAGTTTATTGAATGTCAACTATACCTCAAGGAAGCTGTGATTTACTTATTTGGGTACCAGGAATCAAAATTATACCCTCATGCTTACCAGGAGATGTTGCACCGCTGAGCTATATCCCCAGCTTGGAGCCTGTGATTCTCTCTGCAGTAGAACGCAGCCCTGGGAAGACTGAACTGCCCAAATCCAGACCATTTGCCCAACTGCTGCCAAATGGCAGCCCAACCAACACCAACCAATAATGAACCCTTTACCCAACCAATGCCCAACCAATGCCCAATCAGTAACGAACCAATACCCAACCTCTGCCAAACCAAGGCCCAACCAACGCTCAATTGTCACTCAACCAATACCCAGTTGCACCCAATACCTGCCCAACCAACATCCAACCGCTGCCTAACCACAGGCCAACCACCTGCTAATCCACCGCCCAACTGCAGCCCAACCACCACTCAACCAATGCCCAACCACTACTCAACCAATGCCCAACTGCCACCCAACTGCCACTCAACCAATGGCTAACGGCCGCCCAACCGCCACTCAACCAACGCCCAACCGCTACTCAACTGCCATTCAACTAATGCTCAACCAATGCTCAACTGCTTAACTGACACACCTAGCCAATACCCAACTGCAGCCTAACTAACGCTCAATTGCTGTCCAACCAATACCCAACTGCTGGCGAACGCCACCTGTGTGCCTTGCTGCCCCTGTCCAGCCCTGCCCACACACTCTGCTGCATTAAAAAATTTTTTTTCACACATGAGTCTGATTTATTTCAAAAAAATATTTAGAAGAAAAAGGTTACAAAATTTTGTAGAAAAAATAGTATTAAACTAAAGTAATATACTGAAAAGATAATAGATACATCTAAAATTCTGTTTTCATGATTCTGGAAATTTGTATTGCACAAGAATTCAATACTACTTTAATGTTCTTGTAGTGACCTAAGTCACCTTAATTCCTAAGGCAATAAGGAAAAGTGCCTTATGGTCTTTTTTGGTACCAGAACCAAACTCAGAGCCTTGTGCTTGCCAGGCAGGCTCTGCACTACTGTGCTACATCCGCAGCCAGATTTGCTATGCTTTTGTCTTGAATTTTAACAGCTGTGTTGAAATATAATCCACACACTATAACAATCCACTAGGCTTACCATTAAGGACATTTCACAAGAATGGAACACAAGAAGTGGTATTTTTGTGACTGATTTTTTTTTCAGTTAGTTTAATGTTTTCAGGTTCATCTATGTTGTAGCATGTATCAGTACTTAATGTGTTTTATTTCAGCATAATGTTATGTTGTATAGCTATACCACATTGTATTTCTCTATTATTAGAGGATTTGTGTTGCTTCCACTTTTTTACTATTATACATGTATTATATTGTAATGTACTCTTTTTGGTATATATAAAAAACATATATGTATATATAGAATAAACATTTATGTATACATATATAAAATAAACATTTGTGTACAAATTTTGGTGGGTTAATTATTATTTTTTTGTTTTTTCAGGAACAGTCTTGCTATACAGTTCAGATTGGCCTCAAACTCACTGTGCAGTTCAGGCTGGCCTTGAATTTTTGGGGATCTTCCTCCATCAGCCTCCTGAGTTCTGGGATTAAAGGTGTGTGATGCCATGCCCGGCTATGTATTGAATCTTAAGTGTGTCTACTGTAGACAACATTTTTAAAATTTTTAATTTAATTTTATTTTTTCAAAACCATTTTATTCAAGGATAAAAAGGAGGAAAGGAAGAAGTCGTAGTAGTAGTAGAAGAAGAAGAAGAAGAAGAAGAAGAGGAAGAAGAAGAAGCAATTACAACAAAATTTCAAAACACACACTTCAGGGGGCAACAATGTTGTTTTTTTTTTAAACCGAGTCTGATAATCCTTTGCTTAGTTGATTTACATTTAATATAGATTGTAATATAAATAATTATTTATTACTGTCATTTTGCTGTTTTGTATATATCTCATGTAATTGTCTTCTTTATTTCCCCTTTACTGCCCATTTGCTAAATAGATATTTTCATAGTGAAAGAGAAAGAAAGTGTTCTAATGGATATAACTGTATGTATGCTTAAGTGTACAAGATAAATTACCACACTACTAAGTTTTTGTTAGTTCATCAAACAGAATAGTTTGTACTGTCATTGTTTGTCCATTTTTTATGCTTTGATTTTGTAACTTGAACAACTACTTCTAAGATAACAATATGTAATTTATCAACTAGTGATTTCTTACTGTTACTTTTTCGACTGGTCATTTCTTACTGTTATTTTTTTGAAATTCGGTTATTTCTACCCTTTTTTCTGTTTTGCTTTTTTTTCTCTAAATAAAAAATAGATATGTTCTAGGATACTATTTAAATTGTATTCTAAAAATCATTTTCTTTAGTAGTTGCTCTGGTGTTATATATGTGTGTATATATATTTTACACAGTTTACTTGACATTTATATTAATGCTGACATTTCTAGTGGTCTGTAGAAACTATGCTCTAATATAGTTCCATTTTGTTTAATCTCCATGCATTATTGTCATTTACATCTGTTTAAACCATATTCTAAACCTAACAATATTTTAATAATTATTGTTTATTCAGACATCTTTTAAATCAGTTATGAGAAAATTATTTTATTATAATACTTTTTTGGGTGCTTGGGATGAAACCCATGGTGTTGAACATGAAAAATATGTTAGGTAAGAGCTATACCACTGAGCTATATACCCAGCTTTTATAAAAATTTTATTTTGAGATAGGGTCTCACGAATTTGTGCTTGAACTGCTTCAGTCTCTCCAGTAGGTGGGATTACAAATGTGCACCGCATCTGGCTACTGCCTTCTTGTCTCCATTGTTTTGCATGAGAAACCAGTGGATCTTTTCTCAAAGACATGCTTTCTTCTGATGTTTTCAAGATTTTCTCTTTTGAGTTTGGCTTTTAGCAATTTGATTGTGACCTGTTTGGGTGTAAATACCTCAAAGTTTCTTCTACTGGAATTTCACTGAGATTCTTAGATGTGTAGATCAATATTTTTCATTAAATTTGAGATGTTTTAACCCATTCTTTTTCAACAAAGAAAATGAATTGTGTTGAAATATAATTTTCACTGGGTGTGGTGGCTCACACCTGTAATCCCAGAATTCGGGAGGCTGATGCAGGAGGATCATTGTGAGTTTGAGACCAGCCTAGGCTACAAAGTAAGATCAAGGCCAGCCTGAACTGCACAGAGAGACTCTGACTCAAAATGACAAGAAAAAAATATATATAATTTTCCACATACTAAAATATAGGATAGCAATAGATACATTCTCTATTAATACATCATAGCAGTTGGTCTGATAGACATCATCGCTTCAAAGTAGTGTTCAGTGTGCATATCTCCTGTAACTGCTGCAGTATGCAAACATCCGTGGCATCTCAGGTACTTTGTCATGGCTGGGACACAATACCTGACACAACTCAAATGAGAGGAGATTTATTTTGCTCACATATTTGGCCCATAGTCAGCTGGCTCCAAGGCAGGAGCAGCATGGTAGAAGGGGCTGCCACATAGGAAATCTTCCCAGGCCGTGACGGACAGGAAATAGAGAAGGGAGGAGCCAGGCATGGAAATCAGCTTCTAACCGGGCCTTACCTCCTAACAGCAAGTCAGCCATAGCACCTCACGAAGCAATCAGCTTCCAAAAGCTCCGCCTCCTAACACAGGAGGCTTTTGGGTGCACATTCCAGAGCTAAACCATGCATGTGATTTTATATGGATGACAAAGGCATAGGCTAATAATACTAATACTATTAAGGAAGTATTGAATTGCAGTTAAAGTTTAGTTGAACACAAAAGAGTACTTTTTCCATCTATGTTCACCGAATCACTAGATCTACCGATAGAACTCTGCTAGGTGTCCCGTACCCCATGATAAGCTTCCTGGTCAAGCCCTCCTGAGTCCCTACTTCATCCTTTACTGCTCTTTCACTTCTAACTCTGGCCCAGTCTTGTGGGCTTCTGGCATTGCCTCTTTGAACCTAAGACAGGGTTTTCATCATTGTCTCTTTTGCCTGTGATGATCTTTCAGCCCTTCACCTGGTCTCTCAGCCTTCACTTCTCAGTCCACTTCCCCAGAGTAGCCTTCTCTGTATCCCAGGCTCAATGTGATTTTGCTTGTTTTTCTTGCTAAGAACTTAGTGCTTTGTTTTGGTGCTACTCATTATAATTCATACCTGATTATCCAACGTATAAACACACAAATTATTATCTATTCACCCATGAAGACTAGATCCATGTGTGTAGTAGCATATTTGGTTTGCTTTTTGCTATAAACCCAGAGCTACCAATATCAATTACCTAGTAGAGACCAGTATGTTCTTGTGGAATAGGCAAATGAATGAGTGAAAGGTTGAAGCATTATCTAATTCATCACGGTAGCTTCACGCTTAAGCACATGCTTGACATATGGTAGGTGTTCGTTTAGTGATAGCCGAATCTGTTAAAGAAGTTTGTCACATGGACAGAAAGTTGAAGGTTGGAGGTGAGCACTCACAGTGTTGCCAGGACACAGCCCAACACCCAGACCTTGCTAAGACACTGCCCAGTTCTTAGCCTGCCCTCCTGGGCCCAGCTGTTGGATTTGCTTGAAGTTCCTTTAGTTCTGCTTGTCTTTCTTTTCTGATTCTGGTTTGAAAGTGGCTGGTTCTGAGGATGAGTTTTAAGCACTCTGCCAGTTGCTGTAGGACATCTGTTAACCCATTATTTCTTCAAACTTTATTTTTTATGTTGCCTTTCCTCTCTCGGACTCCTGTTACACATGTCTGGTACATTTGATGGTGTCTCACAGATCTTTAAGGGTTTTCAGTTTCTTCTTCAGTCCTTTTTTTTTGAGACAAGCTTTCACTATGCAGTTCATGCTGGGCTTGAAATCACTTTGTAGCTCAGGCTGGCCTCGAACTCACATCAATCCTCCTGCCTCAGCCTCTCAAGTGCTGGGATTACAAGCATGCACCACCATGCCTGGATCTTCTCTACTTTTCTTTTTGCTGTTGTTTATTGAGACAAGATCTTGCTTGAACACCATGTGTAGTCCAAGCTGGCCTGGAACTCGAGGCAATCCTCTTGCTTCAGCCTCCCAAGTAGTGGAATTACAGGCATGTTTGATCATGACAGGCTGTGCTCCATTTTTTAACACTGAGATGTACACAGTGTATTGAATGTTAATTATACCTCAATAAAGTTTTTTGAGCCCACAATTTAAGGCTGGGCTTTGCAGTATGTCTCTTGAGACATAAAAATACTCATAGCAATGGTCCTGAGCTTCTAACTAGCCACAAATGTGACAGGAACTTCCTGTCCTTTCATATTGCCACTAGTCTTGGGACAGATCAGATGAGGGATCCCCTATTTCTTCAAGTTTGCTTCACAGGAAATAATGTTACCATTACAAAAAGAATAGCAAAAGCACAATGCACTTTTTCCTGTATGATACAGTCCCACATGGGACCTCTATAGAAAAGTGGTCCCATGCCACCAGGATAGCAGGTCAGTCAATCATGTTGGGCTAAACCAGCTCAGACTTCACTTTCCAGAAGGGTTAAATTCCCATTTGCACCTGTACCTGATATAACTTGATTATTCTTTTTTCCTATTCCTCTTCCCTCCCTTCAACCGCTCTTCCTCTCCTTATTTACAAAAGCTTATTTCCATATTTTTCTACTATTATGTCTTTTTTCCTGTCCCTTCTTTACTTTCCCCCTCCCCTCCCTTGTTTCCTTTCTCATTTGATCATTTTCTTCCCATTTCCCAAAATCTAGTATGCATTTTGGTCCTTATTAATATTTTTGGTTTCTCACACTACAGAATGCAATATTTAAACAAGTGTGTACTAATTATTTCACTTAATAGTTTGTTCTCCATTTACAGCAGTGCTGAAACTGTTAGGACTTTGGAAACTCTTAGAGATGGACTAAATGCCTTTTGCATAAAGGAATGCACATGAGTCTTTGGGGGGCCCAGGTGAAATGTTATAGTTTGTGTCTATATGTCCCCTCAAGCCTCACACAGTCATAGGTGGCAGGCTTTTCAGAGATGGCTAAATCTAGAGTTTGTGACTGACTCATGATCTTATTCTGAGATTAAGGGTATGAGTGCTACACCTGTCCTAGGGTGGGTAGCCTGCATATAATATAAGGGGCAGAAAGAGGTTTGTTTTCTCTCTCTCTCTCTCTCTCTCTCTCTCTCTCTGCTTTTGCTGTCTTCTGCCACCCATCCTCCATGAGATGTTGCCCCTCTGCTATGTGCCACCCTGCCTTTGAGCCATTCAATTATGGACTGATACATCTACAAACTGTCCCATAAATAAACTTTTCCCTCTTTAAACAGAGTATGTTCTCAAGGTGCAGTAATCTAAAAATGCCTCAAGTTTATCCTTCTTTATGGCAGAGTATTACTGTAATGTAGAAAAACCCACATCTTGGTTATCTATTCATTGGTTGATGGACGTTTGGGCTGTTTACAAGATTTAATTATTACAAACTGTATTACTATAACATGGATGAGCATATATTGCTGTGGTATGATGCTTTTAATTTTTTCAGGAATCAAAGATACCAGGGAGTACCAAGGTAGTATGGACTCTCTAGTCCTAGTTTATTGAGCATTTTCCACACTAATTTCCTCAGTGGTTGCACCAGTCTACATTTCCACCAACAGTGGAGAAGGGTTGCTTTTTCCTCATAGCTCTACCAGCATTTTATTGGTTGATTTCTTGATAGTAGTCATTCTTTCTGGAGTGAGATGGAGTCTCAGACTTGGTTTCATTTGTATCTCTTGAGTGATCAGTGATGTTGAACATTTTTTGATATATTTATTTACTGCTTATGCGTCTTCATCTGACAAGTGGCTGGCTATTCATTTCAGATGTCACTTTTTTCATTGGATCTTTAAATTTGGGGGATCTAACCTGGGCATGGTGATCTATGCTTGTAATCTCAGCACTAGGAAGGCTGAGAGAGAGGATCACTTTAAGGTTGAGGCCATTTGGGACTAGTGAGTTCAAAGTGAGCCTGAACTACAAAGTGAGACCCTGTCTCAAAACAAAACAAAACAAAAATCAAAAGACAAAACAAAAGAAAACACTAAATTTTTTTTGAGTTCTTTATATATTCTGGATACTAGTCCTTTGTCTTTTTTGTTTGTCTTTTTGAGACAGAGTTTCATGATGCAGGCTGGTCTTGAACTCACTTTGTAGCACTAGCTGGGCCTTAAGCTCACAGTGATCCTCCTGCCTCAGCCTCCCAAATGCTGGGATTATAGGCATGCACCAACACAACCTGCCTCCTCCTTTGTCTAAGAAATAGCTGGCAAAATAGTTTGGCCACACTGTGGGTTGGCTCTTCACTCTACTGGTTTCTTCTGCCGTGAAAACTTTAGATGAGATACCAGTTGTTGATTCTTTATGATAGTTTCTGTGCGATCAGGGTTTTGTTCATAAAGTCTTTCCCTGTACCAGTGTCGTGGGGAGTTCTACTTGTTCTATTTTCCAACAGATTTAGTGTTTTTGTTTTAATATTTAGATCTTTCATCCATTTCAATTTTAGTTTAGTGCAAGGTGAAGGATATGGGGCTAGTTGTAATCTTCAGGCTATGGAAAGCCAGTTTTTCCAGCACCACTTATTAAAGAGTTTATTTTTTCTGGTGAAGTCGTTTAGCTCCTTTGTCAAAGATAATGTGGCTGAGTGTGTTTAGAGTTCTTTCTGCACCTTTTAATATGTTCCATTGATTCTCTGCCTTTACTATGTTATTTTTATAAGTAGCTTTGCAGTATAGTTTCAAGTCAGGAATTGTGATGCCTCCTACTTTGCCTTTGTTGCCCAGAACTGCTTTTGTTATTCTAGGTCACTTCTCGCTTCAAATAAATTTTAAGATTATTTTATCTAATTCTGTAGATATATTATTGGTATTTTTATCAAAAGTGCATTAAATCTGTATAACAATTTTGGAACTATGATAATCTTTACTATATTTGTTCTTCCTACCTAAGACCAAGGGCTATTTTTCCATTTTCTGACATCCTGTTCAATTTCCTTTTTCAGAGTACTGTAGTTTTCAATGTATAGATATTTTACTTCCTTCATTAGATTGATTCCTAGTTATTTCATTTTTCTGGATGCTATTGTAAAAAGGTGTTGTTTCCCTAATTTCCTTCTCAGTGAGCTTGTTATTTGTGTATAGGTATGATATCACTTTTTGAGGGTTGACTATTGTAACTAGCTATGCCACTGAATTTGCTTATTAAATCTGGAAGTCTTTTGGTGGAGTTTTTGTGATCTTCTGTATAGAATAGCATGTCATCTTCAAGTAATGATAATATAAATTCTTTTAAAAATTTTTATTTTAAATAGAATAAAACCAAGCAAAACCAAACAGAACAAAGCCACTCAAAACAAACCAGTTTAGGTGACACAGGACTTCAAAACAATAAGAAAACAACAATGGTTACCATTGTTGATGCTGTCTTCAAAATAGCTGCAGATACCTTCAGACATTGTAAAAATCAAAGCAGAACAGAATAGCACCTATAAAAACAAAACAATGAATGTAATACAGGACTTTAAAACAACATAAGAGTAAATCCAAAATGGCTACCATAATATATCTTGTTATCTTTGAAATAGCTGCCCATGCTATTGGGTACAATAAAATCAAACAAAACAAAATAGAACAAAATCCAACCCAACAAAACAATGAAAATGATACAGGACTTCCAAACAAGATAATAGGGAATCAACAATGGCCACCACCTTCAGAAGGAGATCAATAGATGCTATACTACATATTGTCATCCCTCTGAATATATAATCAGACCACCAGCTTTAGACCTATTAAGTCAGTGAAACACTAAACACTACAAGCATTAAATTGTGTTCCACTTCAATAGCCATCATTGCAGCCAGTCGCTTACAGTGGGGGTGGGGGATGAAGGTGGGAGTAAGGTGGGGTGGGTGGTTGGCTCTTCTTGTTTCCCAGCCTGCACACTGAACGAGGCTGGCATCTAGCTCTTCCAGCAGCTGCACATGGCATCAATTTGCAGGGAGGGCTTGATTCTTGTTGACTTCTTGTTTGCTTCCCCCACAGTCCGTGAATAGAGCTGACTCAGGAGAAAAGGCTGGCATCTGGCTGCCCCCACAGTGGTATGTGCATGGCGCTGATTGCAGGGAGGTCTTGCTTCTTGGTGTCTTCTTTTACTCTTCCCCCGCAGTCCAAGAATGGTGCTGACTCGGGAAAAGGCTGGTGTCTGGATGTGCCCCAATGGCCTGTGCATGGCACTGATTCACAGGGAAGGCTTGTTTCTTAGTGATTTCTTATTGTCTTACCCCTGATAATTTAACTTCTTCTTTTCTTATCCTTATTCTTTTTATTTATTTCACTTGTCTCATTATTTTGGCTAATATTTCCAGAGTTACATTGAATAAAGGTGTTGGCAGTGGACATCCTTGTCTTGTTCCTGATTGTAGAGTGAAAGCTTTCCATTTTTGTCCGTTTAGTAGGATGTTGTCTGTTTGTTTGTCATAGATGACTTTCATGAGATTGAGATAAATAATAACTGTCCCAATTTCCTGTAGTTTTTTTAGTGTGAATAGGAGTTGAACTTTGTCAAACACTTTCTCTGTATCTATTGAGATGCTCGTATGGTTTTTGTCCTTGACTCTGTTGATATGACTATTATATTTATTGACTTGTGTCTGTTGAATCATCCCTGCATCCCTGGGATGAATTCTACTTGGTCTGTTTTCCTGATATGGGAATTCACTGCTGTAAATATCCATCATAAGACTGCTTTCATTGCAGACCATAAGCCCTGGTGTGTCGTATTGGCATGATCACTTAATTATAGAAACTCTTTGCTTCTTTAATTTCATCTGTGACCAATTAGTTGTTCAGGAAGGTGTTATTTAATTTCTGTGTGTTTATGAGTTTTTGTGTTTCTTTTTGCCATTGATTTCCAATTTCACTGCAGTATGGTCTGATAATATTCATGAAATAATTTTAATTCCTTTGCATTTATTTAATCATGTTGTATGATATATGATATATGGTCTATTTCAGAGAACATTCCATGTGCAACTGAAAAGAATGTGTATTCTGATGTTGTGGGTGGAACACTCTATAGACATTTACAAAGTCTATTTGTTCAAAAGTTTGATTGACTTCTAGTACTTCTTAGTTGACTTTTTGTCTAGTCATCTTGTCTATTTGTGACAGTGAGGTGTTGAGGTCCATTAATATAATTGTATTAGTGTTTATTTGATTTTTATGTCCATTAGTATTGGTTTTATATAATTGAGTGTGCTGGTATTTGGTGCATATGTATTTATGATTGTTATATCTTCCTCTTGGATTATACCTTTTCAAGGATGTAGTGACCTTCTTTGTCTCTCTTAATCTCTCTTGGCTTGAAATTCACTTTGTCTGCAAATAGAATAGATACCCCCTGCTTTTTTCCTGGGTTCCTGTCATCTAGAGTATTTGGAGTATACTAGAGTATTGTTTTCCATCCTTTGAGTTTCAGTCCATGAATTTCTTTTTGAATTAAATGTATTTCTTGTGCACAGCATATTGTTTGGTCTTGCTTCTTGATCAATTCTACCAGTCAATTTCTTTTGTTTACTGACTTGAGACCATTACTTTTGATGCTTATAACTGATATGTATTGATTTATACTTGTCACGTTATTTTCCTATTGTTGGTTCCCTTTCTTTCCCATCTGCTTAATTGCTTGCTTGGCATGATGGGTCCATTCTGTTAGGGTTCATGGAGTTTTATTCTTCATGATCTCTTCTAGAATGTCCCTTAGAACATTTTGGAGTGCTGGTTTTATGAGTAGGTGTTTTTTTGTCATGGAAGTATTTTATTTTTCCATTAATTTTGAAAGATAGTGTTTTTTTTGTTTTGTTTTTTTGGTACCAGGGATTGAACTCATGACCTTACACTGGTGCTTATGCCACTGAACTAAATCCCTAGCCCTGCAAGGTAGTTTTGCAGGGCACATCAATCTAGGTTGGAAGCTGTTTTATTTACTTTACTTTTCTTTTTTTTAGTATTGGGAATTGAACTCATGACCTTGTGCTTGCAGGCAGGTGCTGTGCCACTGAGCTATATCCTCAGCCCTAGAAGCTGTTTTCTTTCAGGATTTGAAATTCTTCATGCCAAACTCTCCTTGATTTGAAGATTTGTATTGAGAAATCTGTGATTCTGATGAGATTTCCCTTGTAGGTGATTCATTTCTTTTCTCCAACAGCTTTTAAATTCTATTCTTATGTTGCATTTCTGAAACTTGATTATTACATGTTTGGTGTAGATCTTTTTTTGATCGTGGATCATTGGAATTCTCTATGCCTCACTTATCTCTATGTCAACTTCTTTTTCTCTGCTTGAGAAGTGTTCTGCCATTACTGCTATGGGCCAATTTTTTAATGTCATTTGTGCTATTTCCTGATGTTTTCATTGACTCAGATCAATCTTATATGTTTCTTCTTTGTGTCATCTAACATCTTGTCTTAGTTACTGTTTACTCATTGCTGGGACAAAATACCTGATGCCCAAAGTTAGGGAAGGAAAGGTTCATTTCTTACAGTTCTTGGAGGTTTCAGTCCATACTCAGTTGGCTCCAAGGCAGGGTGGCATGGCGGGGCTGCAGTTCATTGCTGCTGCAAACAGCAGAGAGAGAGAGAGAGAGAGAGAGAGAGAGAGAGAGAGAGAGAGAGAGAGAGAGAGAGACTCACCTTCTTCTCGCCATTACAACATATCCTGGCTCCACCCCTGGGCAGGTGTAGCACTCACACTACCAATCCAAGTGCTAGACAATGAACCAATCACAAACACATAACTGCATGAGGCTTGGGGGCCACTAACATAAACCATGACACATCTGTTGGATTGATTTTTCATGGTCCCTTGCTATTAGTAAGAAAGATTTCTTTTCATGATCTCTAACCCCAATCCTGTCTTCTGTATGATATTCTGTCCTCACATTTGCTCATTCTGTTGTGTATAATTTCTTTTTTGTTGTTGTTGTTGTGTATAATTTCAATGGAATTTTTAATCTCCTGGATATCTGTTTGAGTATGTTTCATGGATTCCATTTTTCCTGTGTTGGATACTCATTTTTACATCATTTTCCTGAGCTTCTGTATTTTTTTATCTGTATCTGCTCCAGAGACACTATGTCTTTCATTAAGGTTACCATCTCTGTAGTTATCTGAGTAATTATTTCTGATTTTATTTTAAAGTCTCATTCAAGCCTGGTGTGGTGACACATGCCTGTAATCCCAGCATTCAGGAGGCTGAGGCCGGAGGATCGTTGCAAGTTCAAGATCATCCTAGGTAAAAAAGTGAGCTCAAGGCCAGCCCAAACTACATAGTGAGACCCTGTCTCAAAAAGACAAAAAAAGTTGCATTCATCTCCTTTGATGGGGATATAGCTCAGTGGCATAAGTGCCTGCCTGGCAAGTGCAAGGTCCTGAGTTCGATTCTTGGTGTCCAAAAAAAAAAGACCATAAAAGGAATTGTCCTTCCATTCATCTCCTTTGTTACTTCCACTGTTATGGATTCAGAGTGTCTAGCTGGTTTGGTTTCAAATTGTTGTACCTCATTGTGCCCTGGATTTGCCTTTGGTCAGCTGGAAGTCTGGGATTGCATCTTGCCTAAGTGTCTTCTCATTTGTGTGTGTGTATGTTTTTAGTTTATTTCCTAGGCTGATGTTTGAAAATTGCTTGCAGCAAGTAGCTTTATTGCTAGTATTTAGAACCCTTAGGAAGTGACTACTTCTCACAGATGCTTCCCAGGTGTAGCTGGTTTTTGGGTTTTGAGTTTGTTGTAAGATTCTACCTCTTCCATTTATTGAGAATGAGAAGTTGCTCCCTATTTGGCCTAGCCCCTGATTCTTTGGCAGTCCTTTGTAGTATTGTTTATGACTCTTACGTAGTCTCAGTTTTGGCATACCAGGAAGAACAACTAATTAGAACATTTATGTGACCTTGGCTAAAGTAGTTCAATGAGTAAGAATAATAGCACCAAACACAGCCTAGAAAATGACAAACTGTGGTAACTGTCAATTTGCCACCTTTAACCATATGAACTAGATGTGTGGCTGGATAACAAAAATCCAAAACAAACCAGAAAACTGTACATAGTAAATATGACTTCAATATGCTGATTTTACCCTTAGGGAAGACAATTTAAAATGATTATGGGGAAAAATAGAGAAATAGAAGAAGAACACCCAGTTATTGCTCTTCTGAGTATCTTCTTGGAAGAATTAAAAACATACAGATATGTATACTTATCTCTTTCAGTAATTAGAGAAAGTAGACAAAACACTACTAATCTTATAAAAGAGTTGAAAACATGACCAGAAACATGACCTTATAACATGCTTGACACTGTTTCTGTATCCTCTGTTCTATTCCATTGATCCACATGTCTGTTTTTGTGCCAGTACCATACTGTTTTTATCACTGTAGCTTTGTAGTATAACTTCAAATTTGGAATAGTAATGCCTTGTGATTTGCCCTTGGCCAGGATTGATTTTGCTATTCTGGGTCTCTTCAGATTCCATATGAATTTGTTTTCTCTACATGTGTGAGAAATACTGTTGGTATTTTGATTGCAATTGTATTAAATCTATATATCAGTTTTGGAATTATGTCCATTTTGGCTCTGTTGGTTCTGCCAATCTAGAAATGGGACACCTTTCAATTTTCTGATGTGTTCTTTGATTTTTTTTGTTACTGGGAATCAAAATCTGAATCTTGTGGTTACCAGTCTGGCACTTGTGCCACTGAGCTGTATCCCCAGCACTGATCTTCTTTTTCATAGTGACATAGTTTTTGTTGCAGAGGTCTTTCTTTTCCTTAGTTTGATTAATTCTTAAATTAATTTTTCTTGATGGTATGCTGAATGGTATTGTTTTCCTAATTTCTTTCTCAGTGAGTTTATTATTGGTGTACAGGAACAGCATTTATTTTTGTTAGTTGCTTTTGTATCCTGTTAAATAGATGAATTTGGCTGTTCTAGGAGGCTTTTGGTGAAAATTTTTGAGGTCTTCTAAGTAGAGGATCATTTCATCTGCAAATAACGATAGTTTGACTTTTCCTTTCTTCTATGTATTCCCTTTTTTATCTTATCTACTCTGGATAATGTTTCGAGGATTACATTGAACAGAAGTGGTGATTGTGGACACCTTTGTCTAGTTTCTGATTTTAGAGTAAGTTTTCAGTTTTTCCCAATTCAATATGATGTTAGTAGTCGGTTTCTTATAAGTGGGTTTTATGAGAATTAACTGGATTGAGATAAAATCCCTCTGTATCTATTTTCTTCAGGTTTTTAAAAAAATCATGAATAGTTTTTGTATTTTTGTCAAAGACTTTTTCTGTATTTATTTCAATGTGCAATTTTTTTGTGCTGGGAATCGAACTCAGGACCTTGTACTTGTCAGGAAGGTGCTTGTGCTGCTGAGCCATAACCCTGGCCCAATTATGTGATTTTTGTGTTTGATTCTGTTTGTGTGATGTATTACTTTTATTGACTTACACTGAGCCATCCTTGCATCCTTGGGAGGAAACCTATTTGGTCATAGTGTATGATATTTTTGATGATTTGTTACATTGTATTTACCACCTATTTCTATCCTTTCTAACTCTGTATCTTTTTGTAAAGGTCTTTCTAACTTTACATCTTTTTTGGTACAATCTTTACAGAAGTTTGTACTGACTGTTGCCTTTTAGTCCCTCCTAGCCGCCTCTCCATGCCTTCCTTCTTTCCCTTCTCTCTCCTTCCTCTTGCTTCCTTCTTTCACCCATCATGCACCAATTCTCTTATGTATATATGTACATTTTTTATTTCTCTTTTCCTGACCTGATATCCTTCTTTAATCTTTTCTTTTTTATGATCCTATAATCTTTTCTTTTTATTTTTCTGACCTTTAAAAAATTATTTCCTCTTCTCCACTTCTACAGTCTTTGTCTACCTGCTCACACACCTACCTCTCTATCAACTACCTCTTTCTCTATTATTTTATGCTCTTGTCTACTAACTTCTTTTTGTGTCCCTCTCCCACTTCCCCATATTGCATCTGATTTTTTTCACTGGCTCCTTTTCAATTGTTTCTCTTTGTGGCTGGGGGTGTAGCTCAGCAGTATGCCTACCTGGCAAGTGTAAGGTCCTGAGTTCAATTTCCGGTACCAAAAAACCAAACCGAACCAAAATAAAACTCTTCTTCTTATCTCTATCACTCTCATTGTCTTTGTTTCCTTTATTTTCTAATTACCTATAACATTTAAACTTCTTTGCTTTGTCTCCTGTCTTGTTTCTCTTTCTTCCATAATATTTCTTGCAAGTTTTCTTAACCTGCATGTCTACATGAGTCCCATTTTTTCTTCCTTGCTTATTTTACTTTGTTTTTACAAGCTGACATTTTCATTTTCTCTGTTTAAACCTATCATTTTCTAAATCTGTTTAGTGAAAGACTTCTTTTTGGTGTCTGATATCTTCTATTTATTTTTGTTTTTCTTTTGTAATCATTTCTACCCTTTAAATCTCCTTTATCTCAACCCTTGCATTTGATTTTCATACTGTGCCATTTTTTCAAGCTCCTCTCTCACTCACAAATTCTCTTATTTTATCTTATCCTAACAATTCATCCTATGTTTAAAAATCATTTTAGTTTTTTTAAATTTTTTTTTTTTTTTTTTTGGTGCCAGGGATCGAACTCACTACCTCGCGTTTGCCAAGCACCCACTTATGCCGCTGAGCTAAACCCCTGGCCCTTAAATTTAAGTTTATAGGAACAATTTAGGTATAAATAGTGATCACATTCATTATAGGGAATTTGTA
>PVJX010033477.1:0-19651 GCA_004027295.1 Dolichotis patagonum | reverse complement strand
CCCTAAATTGAAAGGTGGAAGCTGGGCCTTGTGAACTGGGGCCCACAGAATCTCGGGCCACAGTCCCATGTCCAATGTGGTGAGTATGATCTCAACCGCTGGGAGTGCTGGTTTTAAGCTCTCCCCAGGCCAGCCCACACTGGGCTGTCAGGCCCCCAGCTTGGCCTCCACCTCCTGAACTGAGAGAAGGCTGCTGAGCGTGTTGCACTAAGGTGGTGGAGCCTCCGGGACTCGGTCCAGTGTACCCGGTAGCTATCCAGAAGCTCAATTGCCTGGAGCGCAGGTCGCCAACTCTCCACAAGCCCACCTTGGGGTGCCAGGGCTCACCTCGCAGGGTCCTAACTCCCCTCTGCAGGCTCTTGGCTCCCTAAATTGTAAGGCAGATGCTGGGCCTGGGGAACTGGAGCCCGAGGAAACTAGGACCGCAGTCCTTTGTGCTAGGGAGCGGGAAAGATCTCCCGGGTTGTTAGTTCCCCAGCTTGACCTCTGCCTCCTGAACTGAGAGAAGGTCGCTGGGCATGCTGCACTAAGGCGGTGGAGCTTCTGGGACTGTGTCCAGTGTACCGGTAGCTAGCCAGAAGCTCGATTTCCGGGATCATACATTTCTAATTGCTTATTAAGCTGGTCCAATTTGGCAGGCTTCTTCATATAAAGATAGTGTCAGGGCCTTCAGGAAGAGTAGCTGAGGGAACACTCCCCAAAATATATTTTCAATTCTCTGCCTCTGTCACAATCACTACTGTTCCTTCTGCTAGTGCAAGTCACACAACCAAGCTCAGGCTTAGTATGGAAGAGGACTCTCCAAGGGGTGGATACAAAGAGTCCACTGCTTAAACAATCTACTACACTACCTGAGACTGCAAGACCCTGGACTCAGCTCCCAATTCTTCTTTGCATATTTTTTTTCCCATAGAGCCAGACGTCTTGTGAAGATAGACATCTGGTATGCTAGTTCAGTGTTTACAAATTGAATATGAGCATTGGTTCCTCAAAATATTACATTTGCTTTGCACTGATTGCCTTTGAATATAAGTATATGCTTCTTTAGGAATATCCAGGTTCTGAAAACAAGTACATTAGCAGTGGCTCATAATTCCTTTGCTTTGTTTTGGAGGGGGAAGTGTGATTACAAACTCCTTTCAGAATCTGAAGAAGGCTTAGTGTCTTTCCCTCAGAGAAATCCACATTTACGTATGGAGACCTTATGTTGCTTATAATTTCATGAGACTCACAGGTTCTCTGAAGTCAAGCAACAGTTTAAGAAATCTTTCATTACAGGGAGAATATATAATTTTATAAAAGAATTCCTTTGAACCTAAACAGATTTGTCATAGGCTTGTTTATTGCTTAAAGTGATTTATAAACTACCACTACCTCTTGAACGCTTCCAAAAGCATTTAGTTTTGTTATCTGGCTCTGCAATGTTGGAAAACTCAATTTTCACTGGACTTTTCAGGAATGTTATTAATTACAGGCCAAATGGACTTATCTATGTGTACTTCTCTGTTTTTCCATGCTGTTTTGTATGAATATTATATATATCATGATGCTAATGTTAAAAAATAGGGCAAAGGCCAGTGAAAACATATGAGGCAACATGAACACTTGTGGGACTGAAGATACAGCCCAGTGGCAACATACTTGCCTAGCATGTATGAGGTCCTGAACTTGATTCCCAGCATGGGAGAAGTGGTGGTGGTGTTTGTGAGCAAATAATCTATGCATTAAAATTGTAGTTAAAATACTTACTAAAATAAGTGCAGTAATGCCTCTGTTCATGAACACTTCTATTTCCAAACAATTTGGTTTGCAAATAAAAATATTTCACAAAATTTTGCTTCCATTGGCAAATTCCCCATTGGGTGACAGACATGACTACATCCCATCTTTTCCACACAAACACAAATGCAGCCATCTTCCCCCAAATCATTAAAAAAATGAAGTTTATAAACTGTGGTACCACTGTATTAAAAAAAGAAAAAAACCCCTGCAAAATCTAAGGACTTTATCGTATCATTTAAGGGTGTTTTGGGTTGCAAGTAACAGATGACCCAACTAAAATGGGCTTGAATAATGAGACTGGCTATAGGGTGGAATAAGTGGCTTATGGACACAGTGAATCTGGTGCTACTTTTTACATTATCTCTTGCATTGCCCCATATTTTCAAGATGATTATGATAATTCTAGATGTTACACAGAAGTGACAATATCCAGAGGCAGACGAATAAAAGGACTCCTGCTGAGCAAGGCATCTCTTTCCAGAGGCCTCCAGTGAACATTCTTTCGCTCTAATTGGCTAGAATGTACAGTATGTAAATTAGTTATTTGCAAGGGAAAGTCTAGCACCCTGATTAGCTTTAGCCAACAAAGATGTTCTCCCTGAATCTGAGGAGATGCTTAGCTACTTTTGAAGGACAAGGCTTGTTCTTGAAGGGAGGGACACAATAGTGTGTTCATGGCAAGAAGGAAATGGAATGGCCTTTGGCTGGGCATTCACAGATTCCCCATGGAGCAAGAGAGAAGGGAACTTTTTGCTAACATAAGTGATAGGAGAAGTGGCTTCTGAATATCATAAAGGCTGATTCTTGAACATTTGGGGGAAAAGTTAATGAGTGACATAAATGGAGAAACCAAGAACAATGGCTTAAATGTGAGGAAGCTGAGCATAAGACCATGTGTCAAAGAGGGTAGCAATCTAGACTTGGGGAGAAGGTGAATGCAGTGTAAAGAGGCATCGTGATGCAATAAGAAAATGATTATGGAGAAAGAGAATGGCAAGTGCTTCAGATGTACTCAGAAAAATGACC
Organism: Dolichotis patagonum; assembly: GCA_004027295.1. Classification (NCBI taxonomy): domain Eukaryota; kingdom Metazoa; phylum Chordata; class Mammalia; order Rodentia; family Caviidae; genus Dolichotis; species Dolichotis patagonum. Next base: position 16,843 of record PVJX010033477.1, on the reverse strand, counting down.
TAAGGGAGACTTTGAAGGGATATGTCATGGGAAGGGATAAAGTGTGCCCAGCATATTGATCAGCTCCTCTGAGTCTGGCATAGGCTAGCTGCTTAGATTAGATGCTGTGATGCCCTACTTGTAGCCCAAGGTCCTTTCAGGATGCTCTGGCCCACTTTCAGCTGCCAGTGTTGGCATATGTATGCCTGACGGTTCATCCTTGACCCCTCTCACCTGCCTGATGGCGGGAAGTTGGAAGAATTAACATCTCCCTGGAGTATTCCTCAGTTAATGACTCTTGAGACTTGGTGTATAAATACCACAGTTGCTTTAATGCTTGTTTGGGATAATTCTGAGTTGGAGGTTTGACTCTGTTTCCCAAAGTTTTTCCCACAGGATGAAACCAGTTGTTCATGGTGGTAGCAGTTTAGCAATTCACTCACGGTCCTCTGTTCTCTGCTTGGCTTCTCCCACTTCCCTACCAGTCTTCTCTGCACCACCTAAATAAATTGTTGCACCAAAAGCCTGTTCCCATGGTCTTCTTTACACACACTATTTTACCCAATGACCACAGTGACCCTAAGGTAGTAGGTATTGTAAATGCCAATTGATAACAGATTCTGTCATGTAGGTTGCTATGATTTTGTATGATTTGAGTATGTTCACCAAAAGTTCATGTGTTGGAATCTTGGTCTCCAGTGTGACAATGTTGAGGATGGAAGTCTTAAGAAGTGAATCCTAGTGGGAGGTGGTTAGCTCAGTTGGGGGTGCTGCCCATAAGGATTCATAACATTCTTGTGGGACCCTAGTTACTTTTCATGACAGCAAGTTATAAAAGGGAAAGACTGGTCCCTCTCTGCTCTCTGGCTTCATGTAATGCCGTGTGATCTTTCCTCACGTGCATTCCCACCGTGATGCCATCTGCCATGGTACAGTTAGGGTGCCATTATGAGAACTGGTGCCATACTGTTTAGATTTTCAGCTTCCCAATTGTGAGCTAAATGAAGCTATTTTCTTTATGTTACTCAGTTCCATATACTTTGTAATAGAAATGGAATACAGACTAATACATAGGTAAAGGACCTTCCAAATTCATTTGATTGGTAAATAGGAGAGTCCAGACTGAAATGTGGGTTTGTCTGGCAAAATCCCATGACCTTTTTCCAATAATGATTTGTATCTTGATAATTTTGAATAAGACATCAATGCAAAGACTGGAGGACCTGTGCAAAGCCAAGAACTGTGGGGCTGCATCCACCACATATCAACAACCTGTCCCAAAGCAGCTGTTGGTTGCTTTAAGGTTTCTATCCATCAGACCTTTCCAGACTGAATCTAGAGTCCAATGCACTATATCTGCTTGTGAATGTGATGAAATGAAGCAGACCAAAGACCACAGTCACCCAGGGTAAAATGGAAAAATACATTGGAAAACATGAATGGTCTGAAATAGAACTGATATGAGGACTCAGAGTCTGAATGACCACTTCCCAGATCCCTGACTACATGGAAGAACTTTCCAGGCAAGAATTTGACATGTGGTTTGCTTCATACATATCAGAGCTATTGAGACAGTATGATGGATGAATTAAGAGATGAATTTGGGAGTCAAACATGCCAGGACCAGAATCTTATTTTGGCAGTGTGCTGGTGGCTTGCTTTCTCAAGAGCCTGAATCACTGTTTCCTTCCAGAGAGTATTCTCTGGCACTGTGGTAACCTGTTTGGTCACAAGTAGGTACAACTAAGAAGCATTCTATGAATTAACAGCCCTAGGAAAACTCTCAACCAGTGAGGAATGGGAGCGAGTGGATAAATGATGCACCTTCTCCATTCACCAGTGGGGTGATTATGAGGCATGTTCCCCAAAAGGTCCCAACTGAATTGAGCCTCAGTTGCCCAGAATTGTAACACACTGAGCAGCGCCCTCATTTATTGGTTTTTGTGTCATCTCTGTATCACTACCACCAACTTGCTTACTTTTGTTAAGCTTATGAAATGTATATTACGCCTTCATCATAGGATTGTCACGAGGACAAAAGAACTCATATATACAGATTGGTCTGTACATAATAAGAGTTCAAATGAGAACATTGTCCTTACTATGTTGATCTCATTTTTTCAGCCTTTAGGCTCTATCTTGCAGTCCCAGTTCTGCCACTAGGTGGCAGAATATTAACAGTCATCGTCTATGGAAGGCATGTCTCTTAGAGTAAGTAAAGTAAGTAAATTAGAGACCCTGAGGGACTATGGTCAGTGTGACACGAGAAGGGCAAGCCTATGATTAAAAACTAACCCAAATAAAGAAAGTGGTGGCCTGAAATTCCAGCCTCAGTCAGATTGGTGTCTGATTCAAGGCTTTGAAAGGTAGAGATTGTTGGATGAATTCCCAAAGCAACATGGGAAACCTGTATGAGAGAAGCAGGTGGAGTTTGTTTGCAAGAAATTACTGGGTGCTATTTTCCCATGCCTGGAGTAATCCTAAATCATAGGAGGTGACTAGGAGGTGGAGGAATGGCAAGGAGCCAAGGAAAACCCAGCCAGCCAATCACCGGAACAAAGTAGAACTCGATAAGCGTCAATGTGATCCAGTAGGCAGATTTCAGACAAAATCTTTCGGGATTGTTTGGTGTTATTTCTGGTAAGATGTCTGTATCAGTGGGCAAACTATACCAGCTGAGGAGTTATCAAGTCCATGATGAACAGATAGGAAGGATGGAACATTTATCATTGGCTTCCATCGCCAATTGGTTGAGGATTAACATTGGGGTATTAATTCCATCATGCATGCAAGGAGTTAGACGCATTTCAACTAGGAAGCTTTGGCATGTCTGGAACTTTCTACCTGCTGATGAACTCAGGTGGGCAGATGAGCTGTGGGGCGGGGACTTTCCCAGTGACTGCCACAGCTGTGTTTCTGAAACTTTAGGGTGCATACAAGTCACCTGAGAATCTTGTTAAAGTGTGGATTCTCATTATGAAGGTCTGGGCAAACCTGAGAATCTGCATTTCCAACAAACTTCTGACAGATGTTGATGCTGCTGGTTCATCGAGCACACTTTGAGAGGCAAGCACTGAACTACTCTTTAATCTAATCTTGTTATTTCTTGCTACATCCTACATTATTATTCACCCTAAACAACACTAGAGGCACCAGGGGCCTTGAGCTTTGGTTTTCCCCTCTCTAGGCCTTGATAACTCCATTTTCAACATAGAGGCTTTGGATTAGCCTGGGCTGTTCCTAACTGGAGTGGAACACGAGAGTTGGGTGAGAGTGACAGGTTAAGAAATGACATTTCAATATTCAGGAAACATTGAGAGTTTGTAAAAAAAAATCACAGAAAAGTAAATTATGAAAAAGTCTGAGCTGACCAAGATCCACAGAATCTAAATTCAGTTCCTAAAAAGGGTGATGCCGCCTAAGAGTGAGGAATGACATTACAGTTTCCAGAGGGATGGCCTAGAGATTGTTATTTTTTTAATCAATATGTGTTTGCAGTATGCAATGATTACAATTATTGTGGGGAGTTGCCATATGTACATAATATATCTTAATTCTTTCCCCCCTTTTTTATTTTTTTTTTGGTTTTTCATACTCTACCCTTCCCATCCCCCCCTGCTCCTTCCAACTATTGGTTCCCTTCCCAGTTGCAAAGTCTCTAAAGGAAGATATTGATTCTAGAAGCTTGTGGAAATCTGCATTTGATGATCTGTGAGACCTCATCCAGGTCCAGTATTTTTCTGTGGCATTTTATGTAAATCAATTGCTTTATTACACTAAATTGTCAATGTATATCTATCGTTCCTACTGGCCTAGAAGCTTCTCTAGCCAAGGACTCATCTTTCTCCCTATTACTTACACAGCATATGGCATATAGTAGATGCTTATTAAATCTGAATGTGCGAATGAGCTTAAGTATTTTTCAGCATAGAACAATAAACATCTTTATTACATGAGCTAAGACAGGATGAGATAAGTCCAAACAAAGGACTTATTTGCCTTTTGGGACCTTGTTTTCCTTAGGTAGAACTCCGGCTCCTTGTTCTCTAGCAGGTAGCCGTCTGCTTAGCCACACTGGCCCAGTCTTGATGCAATGTAGGTGAGAAGCTCGCCCTGCTGGATCTACTCCTCCCAAAAACAGCCTTGAAATTTCTGGAAGCTCTAAAAGTATTGTGACACAAGGATACATGGGCTTTTTTGAAAGGGTCTTTCAATACATATTTTGGCCCATGTGGTACTAACCTCTTCGAAGTTTTGTTGTATCAGAACTCTAGCCACATGTGACTCTATGACCAGCATTTAATGACCTCATTAATTAGTGATTGCTGTTCCAGAGCAAATTCCTTTTAGTGACATCCTTATGACAATCCTTTGGCAGAAGAAATGGCTGCAAGTGGTGCTTTGGAGTAAGAAACATCTGCCCTGGTTTTCCATGGAGGAGGAGTCCGTGGGGTACATTTAGATGGGCTCTGATTGAGCTTGCCAGGGAGAGGCAGAGGCACCACTAATTACATGTCTTGCATTATGGGTTGGAAATAGATACACAGAGAAAATGCTCTGGCCCACAAAGTCCCAAAATGCAATGAAAGCAACATAGACTTCAAGTTCATTTTCTAAATTCCCAGCATTGCAGTGCAGAGCCAACCATATCTTCTTTTTTTAATGTGGCACTTAAGACAAAGAAATGAACCAACAGACTATCTGGAAATCTACTTTCAAATTCAGGGGAAAAACATAGTGAGAAAATATATAGAAAATGACTATATTAAATGCAATTTTTGCTGGAAGTAAATCCCTTGGTCTCTGGTTTTTTTTGAAACAGGTAGCACCATTGAATGACTTTATAAAAACTGAATTACTTTCAGAAATTGCTCTTGTCCAGGGTGTGTCTTAGTCAGATGGCATCTTAAAAGGAAGCAATGTGGTAGTAGCAGGAGGCAAAAGGAAAGGCTGAATGGGCAATGAATGGGATCAAAGAGGAGCCCTGCTCTGAGAAACTAACTAAGGTAAATCTAGTAGAATTTGGAGAAGCTCAAGAAAAATCATCAATGAGATACAGGTGACCAATAGTTAAATATCTGGTAAAAATAGTTGGACTATTTTTCCCTGCCTCTCTTGCAGCTACAAATCACCGTATCTAGCTGGGTGTGAGTCAACAGGACATGAATAGAAGTGAGGTGCTCTATTTCCGGGTCTTACCCATAAATACTGCCCATACATGATCCTTCAGATTCTTTCTACTCTGGCTTGACACAAATAAAAAGGATGATTTTGGAAGTTGTGTGTTAAATAAAGCAGAGCCACAAAATGGAAGAGGCCTGTGTCATGGATTACTGCATAGAGGAGAGCCCACTGCCAGTCAGAATTTTATGTGAATGAGAAATAAACCTTTGCTGTGTAAAGGTGGTAAGAGATTGGGGAGTTACCTGCTACAGCAGCTGTCTCTATTAGACATAGCTATTGGCTATAATAAAAGAGGGATTATAGAAAGAACAAAAATACATTTTACTGTGCTGTTCTGGTCATTAACCTGTAGGAGAGGTTTTGTCAAACTGGAACATACAATGTAAATGAAAGATAAATTGATGAGGAAATGAGAAATGATATATGGAGGAGCATGTAAGTGGGAGAATGAGCCTAAAGAAGGGAAAACCTCGGGGTGGAAAAAGAACATTCAACATCTGTCTTAAGAAATCTTGGAAGTATGTTATAAGAAAGAAGGTTTAGACTTATGCGTCAGAGAGTAGAGTTAGGAATAAGATTTGGGTTCAGTATAAAGGAGAACTTTCTAATGGTTAGCACTTCTTCAAAGTTAAACAGACTTTCTTAAGGCCTTCTCCATCTCCAGTGGGTGCTGCTGACCACTTGGCATCCATTTCCCCCTTCTTTTGACCAGAAAAACTCAATTTTATTGCAATTGTCCTCTTGTGATTGTGGGAGGGGAATACCCATGCCCAGCTCAGGTGATGGATACTAATTAATCCAAGTCTTTCAGTGCATACCATTCTCTGAGTTGCTGTTACTGATCCTGAGATTAATAGATTAATCTGACCCCATCAGACTTAAAGAAAGATCTTGTATTTCATGGTTGGAGGAAAGGCTTTTCCCTTTCTCCTGCTGGACGTGCATCAGGACTCACTAGTCCTGACTGTCATGGCAGCCATCTTGTGACCATGACAGGAAGCAGTGTGAGGATGAAACTAGCACAGAGGATGACAGAGCAGAAATATAGAAATAACCTGTTCACTAAGCTGCTGACCATCCTATGCCTGAAGGCTCCTCTATCTCTGGATATGTCTTGGAGTTGGGATTTTCATTATGTCTAACTGAGACACTGATTTTGTGGATGTCTGTGAATGCAAGTTGAATACTACCTTGCCATTAGAGTTGCCAGAGGGAATTCTATTCTGGGGAGCTGGTGGGCCTTGCAAGCCACATGTGATCTTGAGAGTTATAAATTCTGGTGGACGGGTATGCCTAACTTAATTAAATTAAAAAACAGCCATACAAGTGTTGGGAAATACATTTGTAGCAAATCTATGTTGGCTTATGTCTGTCACACATCTGACCCACCCCCTTCCTGCTATCATTTGTCTCTGTGAGAAGTCTCCTGTAACTGAGAATACTCTATGCCCACAGACGAGTTGGATTCTCTCTTGCAGAGTATAGAACTATTGATCAGAAACAGCTGCCTGCCAGAAATTATATATCTCATGTCTTCTTCCATGTAGTTGAGGCCATGAGACCTGTTCTTCACAGTGGAATGGGAGTGATAATACTGTGTGTCCCATCTGGGTCAAGAAGCTTAAGCAGTAGATATACCTTTGTTGTCTTTATTCATCTTCTAGCTAAATGGAAAGGGTTACAAGGTCCAACAAGACAGTGAAACCACAATATTGAAGAAATTTGGGTTGTAAATAATTGTGTAGAAGGTTGACAACCAATCAGGACTATCTATGTTGGACAGTTACATGACTAAAGAACGTACTTCTATAATGTTAAGTCATTGAACCTTGAGACTTGTTTGTTAGAGCAGTTAGCATTTCTCTATTATATCTCTGTTAACACTCTCAGTAAGAGGGCAATAGCCATCTCAGCCACCTGCTAATGACATAATTACAGAAGTCAAGTAGTTATTTATTTTTCTTCTTATTGGCAGTTTGGTCTCCTAATGTTTGGCAATTACTTTCCTCTCTCGTTATGCTTACAGATTGTCCTCACCTATGCATTTCTGTGGCATTTCTACTTGCTAGCCATTTGTAGCACTGAACTGTGCCATTTGACTAGCAATCTGTAACATTTGGATGGGGGAAGGACATAGTTGGCAGAGAAAGTACTGGTCCCATTGTTCCCAGAGTTCTACTTCTGTTACTTACAAGATATGTGTCCTTGTGTTGACCACTGAACTCTTTGGAGACTTGTTTTGCAAAATGATTAGATATACAAAAATCTCAGTGTCAGTTACAATGACAGCATCTAATTCAAAGCCACCTGACTAGAGAAATACAGTTGGAGGGAACACAGGAAAGTACGAAGGTGGGAAATGTACATTCTGGACTGGAAGTTGGGCTGTGAGAGAACGGAGTCAGGGAGGGGCTGTTTATTGGTGCATGCAGACTACCATCAGCGAATGGGAGACATACAATTACTTTTGTTCTCTCTCAACTAGCTTTACACTTTGGCTCATCCTCAAATATCCTAATGCTGGTCTAAACAGAACAATGGCCCTGCTTCAATGTTTGACCCACCCCAGTCACATCATGCACACAAGACAAATATGTTATCCTACAGTAAACTTTACATCACTAAATTTAATTTGCCAAATGGTAAATCTTCTGTAACACCTCTGATAAGCCATTTACATTTGGGACTGAGCTGCGTTACAAACTCCATTCCATTTCCAAAGCCTAAGACCTCAAACTTGGGGTCTCAATTTTCTCATCTGTAAAATGAGATGGCTCAATTGAAGCTATCAGGGTTCCCTGTCCAGTCTCAGCCCACTCTGATGCTTCAGGTGACCTAGTGACTCCAGAGACTCTGGTTGGATTCCAGCTCAGCCTCTCCTGGCTTCTCTTTTATGCTGATTTTGAGTATGCTGGGTACATGGTGTAAACCACTTGGCCACAAATTGAACTGCCTTTATGAGTTCCCAAGAGACTGGGTCTCTCTTTGTCACACCACCCAACTTCCTTTTGTCTTCTCACTGAGCTTTCTCCTCAACTGCATCAGGTAGACATCTGGCCTTTTCCTTTCCTTCTACAAGGCCAAAAAGGAGCACTTCTGCCTGGAATTTTTCTCTACTTGAAAATCTCCAGCTCCCTTCACTGGGTGGAGCTTGTCGTCATGATAACCCATGGCAGAGGGCTCTGAGGTCTATGTGAAACTCAGCCAAATGGATTCACCCGGGTGGTCAACGGAGGTCAGGGCAGGGTATTTCTCCAAAGCTGGCAATTTACTAATAGAAGGAAACAAAGTATTTGACTTCTCTGATAATTTGTCACAAAATTTCTCATTTTTTTTAGGGGCTACTTGAAAAATAAGAGGACTAGGGCCAATTTAGTTCAATTTGCTAATCTTCTCTAATGCTTTTATAAATAGATATATTTATCTGAGGTCATCTTTTGACTTTAAAAATATTATCTTCCCTTCTAAAACATATTTTCTGAGTCCCTGAATTTGAACCATGAGGAAAAAAAGGCAGGGAACACAATTTTGAATAAACATTCTGAGCAGTATCCCTTCCTAGCAAATCTATATACACATACCTACAATATCCCCTCTTAGCTACCGTTTCATATATTCGGATGAAACTCAAAGAAGAAAGTAATATCCCCTGCAACATTTGAAAAATGCTGGGCTAGGTCTCCCTTTTTGATTATTCTATAGAGCTCCAAGGCCAAGTAGAGAAGCAGTTGGTTAAGGAAAATGCAGGACCATGGGGAGATGGATTGTTATTGAATGTCTGAACCAGACCAATTGTTTCCAAATCGAGCCCAGGATAAATGAAAATAAGGAGGTTGAGAGTATAGGAATCTCAGTATTTTAAGGGCCACCGTGAAATATTAAGGGCATCTGGGGCCCCCAGAATGCAGGCAAGTTCTTTATCTGAGGCTTGGAATCAAAGACATGATTGTTGCCAATTGAGACAAAGCTAGAAGGGTCCACAGACACAAGAAACTGTGGCTGGGCTGTCAGGCTGTATTTGTGTCTGCTTGAGCTGCTCTGAAAAGATCCTTCTTTCTTGAATCACTGAGACCCCCCTCCAAGACAATAGAGGGATGGAGTGGTGCAGCTCTCTGTGCTAAGCAACAGATTGGAGGTGTGGTCGTGGGAACTTTTGTTTCAGTGCTATTACTGATAACCGCCACTCCACCTCATCCCAACGGCCTCAGCTTTCCTGGCTGGTGGGGTGATGTGATGAAGTCTGGGCCATCCACAGGCATGGTCCCAGACAATAAGTCACTGCTGCCACAGTTTCTCTTGCAGGAACAAGCCACTGTCATCTCTCACTGGGATTTTAGCAGTAGCCTTCCACCATCTCCCTGCTTCCATTTTTACCTCTCTAGAGATTACTGTCATCTTATACTAAAGCCAGAGTGATACTCTCAAATATGACTTATAAATAAGTCAGGACTCTGCTCAAAACCCTCTAATGGCTTCCCAAGATTCTTACTCTGAGCTACAAGGCCATGCATGGTCAGCCCCTGAGGCCCCATGGTTTCTCCAATCTCATCAATGATTTCCCACCTTGTCTTTTACATTGTCCCAGATATACTGGCCTTCTTGCTTGAACATGTTACTTATATGCACATCTCAGATCTTCTTTGCTTGCTCTTCCTTTGGCTGGGAACAATCTTGTACCAGTTACTTGCATTATTTGCTTCACTTCTTTCAGATCTTTACTCAGATATCTTCTTCCCAATGAGACCTTCCCTGATCATTTTATTTAAAATTATATCTAAGCTGTGTTAATCAGCTGTTGCCAGAGTTAGGCTGCATAACAAACTACCCCCAAACAACAAGCATTTATTTCTATACTCATGATTTCAACTGAGATTTGATTGATATGATGTGAGCTCAGCTTGGCTCTGCTTTACATTGTGGGTTGAGTTCAGGTCTATTCCATGTGCATTTGTATTTAGCCCCAAAATGAAGGTTAGTAGCTATCCAGGGATTGCTTGTCTCATGGTGTTTCATCAGTGCTCAAGAGTCAAGCTAAGTGATATAAGCAGTTGAAAATCTTTGCTCCACCACATTCTGCTGATGTCCTGTTGAGCAAAAGAAACCTTAGGACCAAGCTCAACATTAGCAAGGCAAATACAAAGTTCTGTCCACAGAGAAGGGAGAAGGAAAAGAATACTGACATTCATATAAACTGTTACACACACACACACACACACACACGCACACACCTAGATCTCCTACCCATCTTACTGTCTTCCTCCCATGTTTTTCTTTTCTCTTTAGGGCTTCTCACCACCCTAAATATTTTATAATTTGCTTCTTCCTTGTTTTCCTTATTATCTGTCTTTCTGTCTCATTGGTTTAACTGGAGATTCACTAAGAGAGAGCTGGGAGTTTGTTTTGTTTACTGTTGCATCATCAGTACCTGGATCAGTGCCTGGCACATACTAGATATTGAATAAATATTTATTGAATGATAGAATAAATAAGTCAATGTATTATCATTGAGAACTCACTAACGGAAGTTCAGAAATGAGTCCTAGGAGCTTGCAGCCTTCTGAATAGGGACCTAATTTCCGCCAAAGCCTGGTCTTATCATTATATTTTTCACACTACTACTACTACTACTACTACCATTACAATCTTTAATACCATATGGTCACCACCATAATCATCATTATTGCTACTTAGCATCATTAGCTCCATTGCCATCATACTCTCTATCAAGATCACCACCATTTTCCTCACTATCATTGCCACTGTCACCATCACCATTATTACCTCTACCACAGCACCACTAGCACCACCAAATCACCATAACCACTCACTAGTGTATTTCTACCACCATTGGCACCACCACTGCTACTGATATGATCACCACCTCTGCCGTATGAGCATCATTATAGCCATTACAATCGCATGTCTACCTTGATCATTCACCTCATTCCCACCACTACCATCACCACACCACCACCACCACTATTGCTGTTACTATTTCCATTCCCTCCATTAGCCAGTTGTGACTGATGGCAATACTGATTGCACACAGCTCTCAATAAACTAATTGCAGTATGAGAAGCAGAAGAAACTATCATTGTTTTCCAGTGGGCTTGATAAAATGAAAAAAAAAACCCTCAAACCAAGAAAGTTATTCCCCTCAAGAGACCTGGAGTAAATCTATAACACTTACACAATTGATATTTACTACAGCTTCAGAAATGCCACCCATTCTTTGAAGCTCTGCAGAGATGGTCAAAGCTCCAGTTTCACTTTTTAAGTGCCACAGAAATTGTTTCCACCTCTTAGTTCCTTTATCCGTTTGCAGGGAAAATTGTTTACTGAGTCATTTCTTTCACCACTTAAAGTCCATTACTTCTTGTTGCATAATAATGCACCATGTGACTTTTTGATTAATCTTTTCCATCCTGAAATAAAATCTTTTCCTGAATTGCTGCTGCTTCTCCAGTTCTTGTAAACACTGCCTGACAAATACGTGTGGGTGCTGGAAGTCCCCCAAATACCAGGGGTAAGATTAAAGTTCATCAAATCTCCACTGCAGATCAATTCTCTCTGCTTACACAGCAAGGCAGTGTAGTCTTTCTCCTAGCTCCCCTTTTTAAAAATAAACTTTTCTGTTTAAGGCCAGATTTCACCTTAATTTTATCTGGCCTGTGACTCTGAAATGACTTGATAAAGCCCTTACTTTATTTATTTATTTTTGTGGAAGGCATCAAATCAATCTTCTTTGAAGTATAGAAATATTCAACATTTACAAAAAATCTTCCTGAATATATTATGCAATGGGTTGCAGAAGGATCTATTGAGCCTGGTATAAAGAGGGAGAATTTTATTTAATTCCCAAAAGTAATTTTTTTAAAAGTCAAGAAATTGCCACTGTTTGGCTTTAGTCTCAAACCTGCTATTATGGATGAAACACCAAGAGTACAGTTTATATTATCTACCTGATGGCAACGCATCTGACTCTGATTCTATCAAACGCAAGGAAAACTATTGCTGGAAGAGGGAGGTGGCTGAAAGAGGAATGTTAGTGCTTCCTGAAATCTGTCTTTTTTGTGGGCATGAGGGAATGTTCCACAGGCAGAGGGAGAAATGGATAAGAAAGCTTATACCATTAAGAAGCTACTAAAGAGATGTGTGCACAATGGTGCACAGGCAATGACTTGACTGAGGTCTGGTGTCTTCTGTGGGCATTTGCCACAAGAAGAAGCTGGGAATATCTGGGGCTGCATGTCAGGGACATACCTGCCCTAGCTATGCTAGCTGTGGGCTCAAAAGCAGTCTGGTCAAATCTGTAGCCTATCGTGCTTATCATACACTTGCTCATGTAGATGATTCTCATCTCTGGCTGGGGTGGGGCCACACCTGGTGGAGGGCAGTGGAAGCCACCTCCTTCACGGGACCTAACCTATAAGCCATGCTCAGTGGAAAGGAATTACAGGTAGGGGGAAACCCGAGCTGCAGCCACCTTGCAAAAGAAGCTGGGGGAGCAGCTGGCCTGAGCCAAGGGAACTCTGTTGATCTGAGGGTTTTGCTGTGTGAGGCAGGACAACCTTTCAGTGCAGAGGCTGGGATTTGAACTTGGGATGCACTCAGTTGTTAAAAGACATTTGAAGCAGGCTCTTCCTGTAAAGGGGTTCAGTTTCAACTAAATGGTGTTCAGTTTACAGTTACTTTGGACCCAAAAAGGGAATTTTTGTGTTTGGATTGTAACAAGATCTCTCATGGGGATGCACAGGCATTTGTAGAGTGGCAGGAAGGAGGGGGCAGGGGAATAAAGAAGAGGCTTATGAGCCAGGCTGTGGCCCTAGCTCTCTAGCCCACAGGCCTTTTATTGGTGAAAACTCAGCTGAGAAGTGGATTTGTACTCCAACAGGCATTGGGTATTTTATAGACCAAGCCTGAGAAGGACTCAGCTAAAAACAGAGGCTAGAGTGTTGGCTGCCATGTGCCCTAGGAAGCATATAGTGATGGGGAGATTCAGGAGCAGAAATTTTACTTAGGGCTGCTGTCAGGACCGACACCAGGGAAAGAAAAGAAAGTAGCAGGATTAGGTAGGGGAGAATTTGAGCTTCAGAGCAGTGCAGTGACGGTTTCTGTTGATGCTATGCACAGCCTGGAGCCTGGAGCAGTCATGGGATGAGATGCTGTCAGTAAAGGTGTGCACCTTTGCTGGGGCAGATCCTTTCAACCAGAGCAGATGCTCAGCTGCCAACATTCCAAGAAGCTGCGGGCAGTAAATGTTTCTGTCCTAAAGGGAGAATTGGGTTGTCACATCACAGTGTCCTTAACATTGACCTAGACAGAGAGCCAAAGGTTTTGTCAAGAAGGGAGCCATTGACAGCTGGCACGCTAGTTAGATCCTTTTTGATATTAATTCTAACCCATTCAAAAAATGCTGGAGTGCTTTCTGGAGTGTAGGCCTTTGAGGTACACAGATAAACTAAATATGAAAGATGGGAGTATCAGAAATTGCCAATGATCAATATGATTATGAAAGCATTGAACAGATAGAATGGGAGTATGGAGGGTGTTGCCAACCTAATTAATGTGTAATATTCCAAGTTTGTATATTATTAACCTACTAATTGTATATTACAAAGTAAACACATTATGCTTTAGAAAAATCATTTCCTAAAATTTATTTTTCGCATTTATTATGGGGAAGAAGTTTTTTCCTGACTGAGAATGTAAATGCTGATAATATTAGATAATCAAATTATTTTCAAAAACATATGGACTCCTTTTGCTTTCTAAAATTTTTGTTTTGTTAGTATATGCTTGCAGTCCATAATGATTACATTTCTTGTAGGAACTAGTACATGTACACAACACATCTCAGTCCTTTTTTCTCCCATTTCCTCTACCACCTTTTAAAACATTTTTTGAGGCATGAGATTCATTTATTTATAGGACCTTATCAAAGTAATCATCATAAATACAAGTAAACAGCCAGACTAACAGGCCAAGAAAAACATATAAAACACATAATAAAATTATACTAAAACATAGTACATTTTCAGACATTGTGATGGATTATAATAACATTTTATTTCATTTATTTCCTATTGTCTGTCTTTTAACTTGGTACTTAATTTATATATTGGATTTCTCATATAAGAGAAATAATGTGGTAGTTAAGCTCGTGTGTCTGATTTACTTTGCTTAACATTATGGCTTCAAGGTGTCATTTCCTACACATGACTCTAGTTTAATCATTCTTTATGGTAGAGTAGTACTCTATTGTGTAAAATACCAAATTTGCTTTATCTGTTCATCTGTTTATGGATATACAGGATGCTTACAAGATTAAACTATTATGAATTGTGCTTCTATAAACATAGGTATGCATGTACCACTGTAATATTAGATCTCAATTCTTTCAAGAAGATACCCAGAAGTGCAATAAATGGGTCAAATGGAATCTCTACTCTTAGGTTTTGGGGAATTTCCATACTGATTTTAATAGTGGTTTTACCAGTTTATACTCCCACCAGAATGAAGAAGGCTTGCTTCTTCAGCATCTGTTATTTCATTTCCTGAAGATAGCCATGCATCATGGAATGAGATAGAATCTCAATGTTGTTTTAATTTGCATTTCTCAAAGGGCAAGCAAAGTTGAACATTTGTCGTTGTTTTTTTGCCTATTTAACGTCTTCATTTGAGAGATGTCTATTCATTTTTCAGATGTCCATTTTAAATTAGGTCTTTAAATCTGAGGAGTCTAAATTTTGAGTTTTTTAATATATTCTAAATACTAGTACTTTGTCTGAGGAGTAGCTGGCAAATCTTTTACCCATTCTTTAGTTTGTCTCTTCACTCTTCTGGTTGTTTTCTTTGCTGTGCAAAAGCTTTTAATTTGATATGATCCTATTTGTTGATTCTTGGTATTATTTCTCATGCAACTGGGATTCTGTTCAGAAAGTCTTTTCCTATAACTACATCTTTAAGAGTTTTACCTGTTTTGTCTTTCCACAGATTATTTATTTTTTCGTATTCAGATCTTTGGTCCATCTTGATTTTAGTTTAGTATATGGTGAGAGACATGGATTTAGGTTCAATCTTTGGCATGTGAACAGCTAGTTTTGCCAGCACCATTTGTGAAAGAGGTTATCATTTCAATTCAGGGAACCAAGAACCTGCAGGGGAGTCAGGACCTCGTGAGGTGAGTCCCAGTGTTCCAGTGCTGGCCCAGGGAGAGTTTGAGACCTGCGCTCCTAGTGGTTGAGTTCCTATCCAGCTCCCTAGGACACTGGACTGGGCCCTGGAGGTTTTGTGGGCCTCAGTGCACCACACCCAGTGGCCTTCTTTCAGTCTGGGAGGCCGAGACCATGCAGGGGGACTCACAGCCCTCTGGCACTGGCCCGGGGAGAGCTTGAGACTAGTGCTCACAGCGGTTGAGTTCCCACCCAACTCCCTGAAACACTGGACTGGGATTGGGAGGTCCTACAGGCCTCACTGGGCCAAGCTCAGTGACATTCATTCAGTCCCAGGAGCTGAGGGCACAGGAGGTGATTCACAACACACTGAGGGGAAGCTTTAGAACACCCCTCAAAGCAAGGAAATATAGGAAACTGACAAAATGAAAGACCAAAAGGCAGGCTCAAAGCTCCAGCCCATCCCAAGAAAGCCTAGGAGCCATTTACACAGAAGAAAATAGAAGCCATACACCTGAAATGACTGAAATGATATCAACTGAAATAAAGAAGCAACTTGGGGAAGCTATGGAGAAATTCAAATTAGAAATAACTGCCCAGGTAAAAGAAGAAATGATAAAAGTAGTGAAAGAAAGAGTGAACACATCTAGTGAAGACACAGCTAAAAAATTAGAGGAACAAAGCAAACAGATAGAATCCCTGAATGAATACTATAAGAAACAAACAGAATGCATAAAGCAGATTCAAAGAGATATATAGGAAATCAAAAATTCTTTTGAAAGTTGCCAAAACCTCCTCAACAAAAGTGAAGATAGAATTTCAGACCTCAAAGATAAGATTGCAGCTAGTGAACAGGAAAGGAAAGCTCTTTTAAAAATAACAAGGAATCAGGATATAACAATTCAACAGCTTTGAGATGATGCAAAGAAAAACAATGTAAGATTAATAGGGATAAATGAAAAAGAAAGGGACAGCCCAAATGATATCAAGAGGCTATTTACAGAAGTAATAGCTCAAAATTTCCCAAACATGAAAATGAAAACTGACAGATGGATCAGTAAAGCATGTATAACTCCAAATAGCCATAACCAAAATAAAACTACACCCACACATATAATAATCACCATCCCAGAAATCCAACATAAGAACAGAATACTAAAGGCTGTTAGAGAGAAAAGACAGATCACCTATAAAGGAAAACCTATCAGAATCACAGCAGACTTCTCAACACAGTGAAGTCAAGAAGAGCATGGAGCGAAGTATCTAAGATCCTAAAGGAAAACCACTTCCAACCTAGACTGACGTACCCTGCAAAACTGTCCTTCAAAATGGATGGAGAAATAAGATACTTCCATGACAAAAAACAGCTGAAGAGCTTCATGATCACCAAACCAACCCTACAAAGAATGCTGAAAGACATTCTAGATACACATGGGAAAAAACCACTAAGCAAGGCAGACAAATAAACAGAATGGAAAGGTAAAGATACAACAGCAGAAAGATAA
>PVJX010033476.1:0-19651 GCA_004027295.1 Dolichotis patagonum | reverse complement strand
TGGGATGGTGATTATTATGTGTCTGGGTGTAGTTTTATTTTGGTTATGGCTGTTTGGAGTTCTATATGCTTCACTTATCCAGATGTCTGTTTCTCTTCTCATGTTTGGGAAGTTTTCAGCTATTACTTCTGTAAATATCCTCTTGATATCATTTGGGCTGTCCCCTTCTTTTTAATTTATCCCTATTAATCTTATGTTACTTTTCTTTGCATCATCTTGCAGGTGTTGAATTGTTATTTCCTGATTCTTTGTGTTATTTTTAAAAGATCTTGTCTTTCCTGCTCACTGGCTGCAATCTTATCTTCGAGGTCTGAAATTCTATCTTCACATTCATTGAGGCGGTCTTTATGGCTTTCAATAGAATTTTTGATTTCCTGTATATCTCTTTGAATCTGCTTTATGCATTCTGTTTGTTTCTTATAGTGTTCATTCAGGGATTCTATCTGTTTGCTTTGTTCCTCTAACTTTTTAGCTGTGTCTTCACTAGATGTGTTCACTATTTCTTTCACTACTTTTATCATTTCTTCTTTAACCTGGGCAATTATTTCTAATTTTAATTTCTCCATAGTTTCCCCTAGTTGCTTCTTTATTTCAGTTGATATCATTTCAGTCATTTCAGGTGTATGGCTTCCTTTTTCCTCTATGTACATGGCTCCCAGGCTTTCTTGGGATGGGCTGGTGATTTGAGCCTGCCTTTTGGTCTTTCCTTTTGTCATTTTTCTTGATTTCCTTGGTTTGAGTGGCGTTCCAAAGCTTCCTCTGGGTGTGTCACAAATCTCCTACTGCACCCTCAGTTACTGGAGCAGTCTCAGCTCCTCTGCAGGTACTTGGCTCACTGGGGCAAATTCCAGACCTCTGCAGATTCTTGGCTCTCTTAATTGAGATGCAGAAGCTGGGCATGGAGAACTGGTCATGTTCATTTTCTTTACCTTCGATTTCTCAACTCTTTCCTTGGATTATACTACTTCATGTGAGTTGTGATTTCTTCTTAACTCCATAAAAAACACTTAATCTGGATTTCCCAGCATGCAACAGGTGCATGAGTTTGAACTAATTTAAGTTTATACTTTGTTTCAATTTAGGCAGCAAAATAGTAATATTACTTGCACCTTAACTGTCTACAGTAGAAATCTCAGATATCGTATGGTACATTAAAATTATTATAGGGCTCATTAGTTATGCTTATCACTTTTAAGATGAAGTATTTTATGCCAGATGTGGTGGCGTATGCCTGTAGTCCTAGCTCTCGCGAGGCTGAGGCAGGAGGAATGCCGTGAGTTTGAAGCCAGCCTGGGCTACATAAGTGAGTTCAAAACTACATAATTACATAAATGAGTTCACACTACATGGTGAGACCCTGTTTCAAAAAAAAAAAAGATTTTTTTTTTTTGTACGAGGAATCAAACTGTGGGCCTCATGTTTGCCAAGCATGCACTGTGCCGCTGAACTACATCCCAAGCCCAAGATGAAGTATTTTAAAATAATTCTGTTTATTTAATGTTAATAGAGAAGTGTATTTATGATGTCACAAATGAAACACATTTTAATAGATTTATTTCAGTTTAATGTTCCCTTTTGTGATTCCATGTATTTTATTTGACATTAGCTCAGCAGAACAAGTGCCTGCCTGACAAGTATAAAGGTCATGAATTTGATTCCTGGTACAAAAAAAAAAGCAAAACAATTTTGAAAAGAGATTCATAGCTATCAACAGATAGACCTGTGTACAAATGGGGATAAGAACCCTAGAGATACTGAAGTTTGGATCTCTTTGTCCCTCTTCTTCTCCCATTCCTGTTGAGTTAGGAACATGCAAAAGCAAAATAATGATTAGTCTAGTAAATCTGAGTGGGTTTGGGGGAGTATTTATTTTGCTGAATGTCCACAATGTGAAGTCATTGGAAATAACAGAAAGTAAAAACTGTAGCTAAAAATATGATGGAAAGAACAGGAAGAGCTGGAGGTGCATCTGGGATGGCCAGAGGACGGCACCAATGGGACAGTGAATTTAGACACTACATCTCAAAGTGGTTTCTAAATCAGAGAATTGCTGAACGTGATTCTGGAATTTCATAGTATGGTATTTCAAGTAAGTGAGAGTTATGTCTCCTCTGAAATAAACATGTCAGTGGTCATTTTAAGATAAATAAAATTTGGCTCATATGAAGAACAATAACTATGATAGTTAGTTGAAACCCAGTTATCATTAAGAAAAAGAAGAAAAAAGAAAAATTCACAATTAATCCTTATTTTTCTAAGATTCACTCCCAAATAAACCCTGGGCCAAACAGGGTTTTCACTCAAATGTCCATTTTTATTATGGTTATAAATTTACACAGAAGGCTTAACCTGAAATTACCTTTGTAACCTTGAAATATACAGAATATGAATTTCTGCAGTGGAATTTTATATTAGAATTTTGTTGTCTCAGAGATATACTCAAAGAAAAAAGGAAAGATCACCAATCAGAAAAAATGAAGATGATAAGAACATTTAAGACAGTTCACTAAAAACAAATAACCATCACATCCCTCAATAAACTGAAAAGTGTAGGGGGAAAACAATGAATCTCGGAGTGAACAAAGATCTGATGCTTTTTCAAGTGACTATCTTATCATTATTGAGACCTAGCACTAAAAAGTAGAGATAAAAAAAGTGGAAAGTCACTTGTCACTTCCGATTTGCTTTTACAGTGGGACATGTCTGAAAGGAGTGACATGGATTCCTCATTGTGTGTCCTCCGGTGACCTCAGCTGGGATCACTGAGGTGTTAATCACCTGAATCTTGGTGCATTGCTTCATTTTGTCCTCTTGCATAACTGTGTTTGTGACAACAACTGCCTCAAAGGTGGCATTATTTATTTGGGAAATAGCTGTTCCAGAGAAGATCCTGTGGGTAGGGGTAGCATAAACATAGGTGACTCCAGCTGAGAATAACTTGTCAACAGTGTGGCAGATGGTACCACATGTGTGGGCCATGTTGTCTACAAGGATGGCCATGTGGCCATTCGTGTTGTTCACCAGCACCATCCAGTCCGCTTCATTTGCATTGTTTCTCTCTTTGTGAATCAAGCAAATTCTACACTTAGGCTGCCAGCAATGGATGTGACCCTTTGGGCTCCTCCTGTGTTGGGTAAAGCAGTGATACAGTTCTTCCACTTGTTGATGTTCTCCTGACTCCACTGCAGAACTAGGCACTGCATACAAGTTACCCACTGAAATACCAAAGAATCCCTGTATCTGAGAGGTGTGCAGTCCATGGTGATGATGGGATTGGGCCCACCCACTCACTGAGAGCATGTTGGCTATAAGTTTCACAGAAATGGGACAGGACTTTTGTCCTTTTTGTTTTTAAATCTTGGCGGGCATGTGGGAAGCACGGATTCATTACAGTCACTCTGGAGTATGAGTTGATCTTGTACACATTGATCTCGATGAGCAATTCCATCACGTTGTCATTGATTTCTCCACAGCCACTCTGGATGATATAGACATTTTACCCTCTAAAACTTTCACGAGTCTCCACACTGGTTTCTTGGTTGCTAAGTAGAGGTATTTTACTTTATTAGATTGATTCCTAGGTATTTCATTTTTTTGGAGGCTATTACAAAAGATGTTACAAAAGATGTTGTTTCCCTAATTTTTCTCTAAGTGGGTTTGTTATTCATGTATAGGAGGACTAACTTCTTGGTGGATGGTTTAATGTTTTTAAGTTCTTTATATAGTCCATATAGTAATCCTTTGTCTGAAAAACAGCTGGCAAAATTTTTTTCCACACTATGGGTTATCTCTTCACTCTGTTGGTGGTTTCTCTTACTGTGCAAAAGCCTTTTAATAATATTAGATCCCAGTTGTTGATTCTTTGTGATAGTTCCTGTGCAACTGGGGTTTTGTTCGTAACGTGTTTGCACCAGTATCTTCAAGAGTTCTACCTATTCTGCCTTTTAGCAGATTAAATGTTTCTGTTTTAATATTTAGATCTTTGATCTATTTCAATTTTAGTTTAGTGCATGGTGAAAAATATGGGTCTTTGGCATGAGGAAAGCCAGTTTTCCCAGCACTATTTAATAGGCTATCTTTTTTCCAGTGAAGGTGTTTGGTACCTTTGTAAAAAATAGAATGGCTAAGTATGTCTGGAGTTGTTTGTGCACTTTCTAATCTGTTCCATTGATCCTTGGGTCTGTTTTGCATGTCAGTACCATACTGTTTTTATCACAGTAGCTTTGTAGTATAATTTCAAGCCAGGGATTGTGATGCCCCCTGCCTTGCATTTGTTGCCCAGAATTGCCTTTATTATTTAAGGTCTCTTCTGGTTCCAAGTGAATTTTAAGATTGTTTTTTTCTAATTCTATGAGAGATGCTGTTGGAATTTTGATGAGATGCATTAAATCTATATAATAATTTTGGAAGTATGGTAATTTTCACCTAATTGGTTTTTCTTACCCAAGAGCAAGGAGCATCTTTCCATTTTCTGGTATCTTCATCAATCTCCTTTTTTGGTGTACTATAGTTTTCAAAGTAGAGGTATTTTACTTTATTAGATTGATTCCTAGGTATTTCATTTTTTTGGAGGCTATTACAAAAGATGTTGTTTCCCTAATTTTTCTCTAAGTGGGTTTGTTATTCATGTATAGGAGGGCTTTTGACTTTGTATCCAGCTACATTACTAAATTTGGTTGTTAAATCTAGAATTATTTTGGTAGAGTTTTGGGGGACTTCTGTGTAGAGTATCATGTTATCCATGACTAATGATAATTTAACTTCTTATCCTTATTCCTTTTATTTCTTTGCCTTATCTAATTGCCTTGGCTAATGTTTGCAGAACTATATTGAATAAGACTGGTGACAGTGGACATTATTCTCTTGTTCCTGATTTTAGAGTGAAAGCATCTTTTTTTTTGTTCATTTAGTATAATGTTGGCTGTTGGTTTGTCACATTGAGATAAAGACCATTTGTTCCAATTTTCTTTTTTTTGTTTTTTCTTTTTTTTTTGGTACCGGGGATCGAACTCATGACCTCACACTTGCCAGACAGGCGCTTAAGCCACTGAGCTAAATCCCCGGCCCTTATTCCAATTTTCTGTAAGGTTATTTTTTAATCATGAATGAATGTTGGACTTTGTCAAACAATTTTTCTTTGTCTATTGAGATGACTATGTGGCTTTTGTTCTTGGCTCTGTTAATATAGTGTATTACATTTATTGATTTGCATATGTTGAACCATTCCTGCTCTGGGATGAATCCTACTTGGTCATGGTATATGGATTTGCTGCATTATGTTTGGCAGTGTCTTATTGAGTATTTTAGCATCTATGTACATTAGGGAGATTGGCTTGTAGTTCTCTTTTTTGGTTGGATCATTCTCTGGATTTGGTATCACAGTAATGCTTGCTTCCAGGAGCAAGTTTGGGAATATTGCTTCCCTTTCAAATTTCATTAAAGAGTTTTATAAGTAGAGGCATTAAGTCTTATATAAATTTCTTGTAGAAATCAGTAGTAATTCCATCAATGCTCAGAAGTTTTTTGTTAGTAGGTTTGTATTTATAGCCTCAATTTCATTGGCTGATATTGGTTTATTTAGAAATTTTATATATTCTTGATTCAATTTTGGTAGTTTATGTCTAGGTAGGAAGCTATCCATTTCTTCTGCATTTTCTATCTTATTAGAATACAAGTTTTTAAAGTAGATATAGATGATCTTTTGGATTTATGTGGGATCCGTTGTGATTCTCTCTTTTCATTCCTAATTGCATGGATTTGAGTCTTTTCTTTTTTTCCTAAGTTTGGCTAAGGGTTTGTTGATTTTATTTAATCTTTAAAAGAGCCAGCTCTTTGATTCATTATTCTTTATATTGTTTCTTATTCACCATTGCATTAATCTCTGGTCTGATCTTTGTGTTTTCCTTCCTTATATGAGCTTTGAGCTAGACTTGCTCTTTTTCTAGAAGCTTGAGGTTCAACATTTAAGTTATTTATTTTAGCTCACTCTGTTTTACTGATATGGGTATTCACCAATATAAATTTCCCTCATAGAACTACTTTCACTGTGTCCCATCATTTCTGGTATACTTTATCAGTATTATCATTTAATTGTAGAAACTGTCTTAAGTTTTAAAATTTCATCTGTGACCCATTGGTTGTTCAGGAAGATGTTATTTAATTTCCATACATTTATGAAGTACCTGTGGTTTCTTTTGCCATTAATTTCCAATTTTTTGCAGTATGATCTGATAATATGCATGGAATAATTTCAGTTCTTTTGTATTTACTTAAGCATGTTCCATGAGCTCATATGTGGTCTATTTTGGAGAAACAGACCATGTACAGCTGAAAAGAATATGTATCCTGATATTGTTAGGTAGAATACTCTGTAGACATCTACTAAGTCCATTTATTCAAAAGATTGGTTCAATTCTAATATTTCTTTGTTGATTTTTTGTCTAGTTGATCTATTTGTTACAGTGGGGTATTTGGGTCCCTCATTAGAATTGTATTAGTGTTTATTCGATTTTTCATATTTGTTAGTGTTATATAGTTACACTGGTACATTTTGTGTATATATTTATGATTGTTATTTCTTCCTCTTGGATTGTTCCCTTTACAAGGATGTAGTGACCTTTTTTGTCTCTCTTAATCAGCCTTGGATGGAAATCCACTTGTCTGCAAATAGAATGGCTACTCCTGATTTTTCCAGGTTCTTGCCCCATGCAGTATTATTTTCTATCCTTTGACTTTCAGTAAATGAATTTCTTTTTGAATTGAATATGTTTCTTGTATGGAGCATATTGTTGGGTCTTGTTTCTTGATCCATTCCTTTGATTGGTGACTTAAGACCATTGGTCCGTTTCTTTTGATTGGTGACTTAAGGCCACTAGTGTCAATGTTTGTAAGTGATATGTATCCTTGTCATGTTATTTTCCTGTTGTTTGCCCCTTCTTTTGCATTCTCTTTAATTGTTTGCCTTGCCTGGTCATTCTTTTGGGGTTTATGGGTTGTAGTCCTTGTTATCTCTTTCTAGAATGTCCTTCAAAGCATTTTGGAATGCTGGTTTGGTGTTCATGAATTTTCTCAGGTGTTCTTCATCATGGAAGTATCTTATTTCTCCATCAATTTTGCAAGATAGTTTTATGGGGTATATCAATTTGGGTTGGAGGTTCTTTTAGGGCTCAAAATACTTTACTCCAAGCTCTTCTTGACTTGTGGGTTTGTGTTGAGAAGTCAGCTGTGATTCTAATGACTTTCTTTTATGAGTAATTCATTTTTTTCTCTAAGGGCTTTTAATACTGTGTTCTCTTGTTGAATTGCTGGAATCTGGACTGTTATATGCTTGATGTGGATTTTTTTGGATCATGGCTAATTGGAGTTCTATATGCCTCACTTATCTGTATGGGAAGTTTTCTGCCATATTGTCTGTGAACAGGTTTTTTATATAATTTGTGCTATCGCCTGCTTTTTCATTGACTCTGATCAATCTTATGGTTTCTTTGCATCATCTAGCAGCTTCTGGGTTGATTTCTCATGGTCCCTTGCTATTTTTGAGAAATCTTTCTTTTTAAGATTCCTAACCACAATAGTATCTTCTACATCTGAGATTCTGTTCTCACCATTGGCTCATTCTGCTGCATATACTTTCAATGGAAATTTAATTTCCCAGGTACCTGTTTAAATCTGTTTTATGGATTTCATTTCTTTCCTATGTTGAGCATTCATGGCTTCCATCATTTTCCTTAGCTCGTATATATATATATATATATTTTTTTTTATCTGTGTGGCTCTAGAGTCATTAAGCATGTATTTCATTATGGTCTCCATCTCTGTAGTTAGTTATCTGAGAAATTATTTCTGATTTGACTTTTCCTAGGACCTTGTTTTTTGCTTAGTTACTTCTGCTGTTACTACTTCAGAGAGTCCAGGTGGGTGGCTTTTGGATTGCTTCACCTCATTGTTCTCTGGGTTTGCGTTTAGTGAGGTGGATGTGTGGGATTTCATCTTAAGTATCTTCTCATTTTCTTTTTTTTTTAGTTTAATTCTTATGTCAATGCTTATAAATTGCCTATCATGAATAACTTTATTGCTAGTATTTAGAATCTTTAGGAGTTGACTACTTAGAGGTATCTTTCAGGTGTAGCTGGCTTTTGGGTTTTGAGTATGTTGCAGGATCTTATCTCTTCAACTTATTGGGGATGGAAAGTTGCTCCCTACTTGGTGCAGCTCCTGGTTCTTTGGCACTGGCCTACAGTATTTTTTGTGACTCTTAGGCAGTCTCAGCCTTTATATGCCAGAAAAATAACTGGTTAGAGTAATTATATCACTGGCTAAAGTGGTATAATCTGCAATAACAATAGCATCAAACGGAGCTTAGAAAATCACAAACTGAGGTAACTGTTAATTACCACCTTTAACCATATGAACTAGATTTGTGGTTATATAAAAAAATCTAAAGTGAACCACAGGCCAGGGGTTCAGCTCAGTGGCACAAGTGCCTGCCTGGCAAGCGTGAGGTTGTGAGTTTGATTGCTGGTACCAGAAACAAAACAAAGCAAAACACCAGAGAATTGTATGGTAGATCTCAATATGGCAATTTTATCCTTAGGGGAGAAAGTTTAAAAGGGGTTAATGGGAAAAAATAAATAGAAGAAAAGGAAGTGATTAGAAGCAAGGCTGGAGGACAAAGGAAGATCACACAAACTTTGGGAAACTCATTCAGAAGACAGGAGGTAAAGAGAAGGAAGAGATAAAAGCCAGAACAGAGCAGAACAACAAGAAAACTGGAAACCACGTTCACATTCATATAAAAACAAGAACCAACAATGAAGAAAAAACAACAAAGAACAAAAGAGGAAGAAAATAAAGAAGATAAGAAAAGGAAAAAAATCCAGTTTAGGATGTGTGTCTCTGCTGCTACTGGTGGACAGTGTGGGCAGAGAGAGCCCAGATCCGTGTCCATCAACCCCAGCAAGCCACCAGCAGCACCATGGCAGGGTGGCAGATGATTCCAATGAATCTGCACTCCCATCTCCACTGAAGTTAAGGCTGGCCTCAGGCTGCGAAGATGGAACCAGATCCACCCAGCCCACTGCAGGACTCAGCTGGGAGCCAGCCACCTGGTGGAGCTATCAGCTGCTCCAAGTGCCAAGCTTAGTTGGCCTCTCTCCCAAATTGCCCTTGGCTAATTGCCCTCTCTTGCAGGAGCTCCTCACCTGAGAACTCACCAGCCACAGCAGTCTGCTGCATCCACCGCTCTGCTCCACTGGTGAATTTCCCATGCATGAGTCTGAGCTCAGAGACAAAGCACCACCTCTCTCTCTCTCTCTCTTTCTCTCTCTTTCTATTTCTCTCACCTATTTCTCTCTTTATTCTCCCCATAAGCTTCAGTTCTTGTTTCACATCCTTCCTCAGTCCAGGGGACCCACTTTCCTCCGTCTTCTTTTCCTCATGTTGCCATATTCCAGGGTCTGGACACCAAATCTTGGAGAGGCTCTTTTTCTGCTCTTCACTCCATCTTACTGGAGGTTAAAGTTTAATTTTTAGACAGAATATTGGTAAATTTCCCCTGGCTAACCTTGAATTTGCAATCCTTCTTCAGCTTCCCGAGTTCCTAGGATTACAGGAATGATAAAAATCTGTGTTTTCAAAAAATTTTAAGAGATTCTGAAGAACATCTAAGTTGGGAATTATTGTCATAACTATCACTATTTTTTGTGTTCTTGGTGATAGCCATTCTAACGGGTGAAATGGAATCTTGATGTAGTTTTAATTTGCCATTTTATGATGATAGAGATATTGAACATTTTTAAACATACTTTTTGAACTTCTGAATTTTTTCTTTGAGAATTCTTATACTCAATTCATTTACTACTTTTTTTTATTGGACTTGTTTTTAGGGTTTACTTCTTTTTTGTTCTTCACATACTCAAGGTATTAATCTTTTGGAAGAGTACCTAGCGAGGATTTTCTTCCATTTAGTGGACTTTCTCTTCACTCTGTTATTTTCTTTTCTATGTGAAAGTTTTTAGATTTGATGTAGTCTCATTTGCTGATTCTTGTGCATGTGGAATCTTGTTCAGGAAGTTTTTTCCTATGCCTATGGCGTCAAGTATTTCTCTTATGTTGTCTTCCAGCAGTTTCAATATTCCTGATTTTTTATCTTGGTCTTTGACCTATTTTGATTTTAGTATGGATTGCGAGAGATTTAGTTTTAACTTTCTGCATGTGGATCTCCAATTTTCCAAGCACCATTATTAGAGACTGTTTTTCCTTCCAGCATATGTTTTTGATCCTTTAGTTAAAAAAAGTTGGGCTTTTCCCCTGTGTTTTCTGTTCTATTTTATTGGCATACACTTCTGTTTTTGTGTCAGTCCCATGTTATTTTTGTTAGTATAGCTTTGGTATAGTGATTCCTCCAGCATTGCTCCTTTTGCTAATGGTTGCTTTGGCTATTCTGGATCTTTTCTGATTCCAGATGAAATGCAGGATTCCTGTCTTACTCTGTGAAGAATGTTTTTGGTGTTTTAAGAGATTGCATTGAATCTATAGAATCTATAGGGTGTATAGTGAGACCCTGCTGGTTATGGTTTGTGTTTGGATGGCCCCCTCAAGCCACATACAGTCACAGAGGTGGCTGAATCTAGCGTTTGTGATTGGTTCATTGTTTAGTGCTGGGATTGGCAGTGTGGGTGCTGCATTTGCTCAGGTGTAGGTAGCTGGCGTACAACATAAGGGAAGGAAGGAGGTGTGCTTTTCCCTTTTTTGCCCTTTTTGCTCTTGTTGCTTGCAGCTGCCATGAATAACTGCCCTTCAGGCATGCCACCCTGCCTTGGAGCCAACTGGACTGAAACTTCCCAAAACTGTAAACTAAATAAACCTTTCCTCCCTTTATTTTGGGCATCAGTATTTTGTCTCAACAATGAGAGAAAAGTAACCAAGACACTGCCTAAAAAAATGCAACTCTATACTGCTCCTCAAATATATTATTTAAATATTAAAATAGAGGCTAAAGGTAAATAAAAGTGGCACACCAAGGAAACATTAAATAAAAGTAAACTGCAAAATTCAATACATAAAAATGATAAAAATAAATTCCTGCCCCAAACATGAACCCACAAAGAAAGAAAGAAGTAAAATAATTCTGATCACAATTGCATATGATAATTAAATACTTAGGAATCAACTTAACCAAGGTGGTAACTGTACTGTATAATAAAAATTACAAAAACTCTGAATGAAGGAATTGAAGAAGTTGGGCTTGATGGTTCTCACTTGTAATCCTAGCACTTGAGAGGCTAAAGCAGGGCGATTGCCATGAGTTTGAAACCAGTCTGGGCTACATATGAATTTTTAGGCCAGCCTGAACTACATAGCAAGAACCTACCTCAAAGAAAGAAAGAGAGGAAATTAACTGAAGTAGGCATTCAAAAATGAAATGACATACCTTGTTCTTGGATTGGTAGAATTAAATTGTTAATGTGACCATAATACCATTATTTTCAAAGTCGCTGCTTGGCCTGGGGATGTAGGAAGTATGGTAGATAGAGCAAAATGTCACAATACTCTCATCAAAATTTAGCAGGTTCATGAGAAACCAAAAGTGTAAATAAGGACCAAAATGTGTACTAGATACTGTGAAACAGGAAGAAACTGTTCAAGTGTGAAGGGGAACAAAGGAGCGGGGAGGTGGAAAAGAAGGAAAGGAAAAGAAAAAAACATGATGAGAAAACAAGAAAAAATATAAATAAAGATTTTGTAAATAAGGAGAGGAGAGGCGGCTGAAGGGAGGATAGAGAAGTGGGGAAAAAAAGAAGCAAATTATATCATGTACAGGTACAAATTCCCTATAATGAATATGATTGTTATAAATGCCTGAAATGTATTAATTTCAGGTATTGATACCTGAAATCAACAAACTTGATTTTTTTTTTTGAGACAGGGTTTTGCTATGCAGTTTGAGCTGACCTTGAACTCAGTTTGTGTCCCAGGCTGATTTCGAACTCACAGTGATCCTCCTGCCTCAGCCTCCTGAGTGCTGGGATTGCAGGCCTGTGCCACCACGCCAAGCTGTATCAATAAACTTAATTTTTTTAAAAAGTTTAGCAGTTTCTTTTCTTATTAAGTGTTCCTTTTGTTGTTGAAAGTTTGTAATTAGATTCCAAAGTGTTTCCTCTCTCTCTCTCTCTCCCTTTCTCTCTTTGTCTCTCTCTCTGTCTCTCTCTTTTTTTGTGTTTAAGACAGGGTTTCAGTATGCACTTCAGGTCCAAAGTTCTGAAAAAGTTGTTTCTGTTATTCTTTGTCAGCTTAATCTTTTCTTTAATGGCAAAATACAGAACTCCTTACTCTGC
Organism: Dolichotis patagonum; assembly: GCA_004027295.1. Lineage (NCBI taxonomy): Eukaryota > Metazoa > Chordata > Mammalia > Rodentia > Caviidae > Dolichotis > Dolichotis patagonum. The sequence goes on along the minus strand of PVJX010033476.1, from coordinate 7,316 downwards.
CATTTTTCTTTGTATCATTCCTATTATTGTTATGGCTTTTCCTTACTAAATTGATTTGTTTGACTTTATTAGTCAGTTAATTTAGCTCAGCTCAAAGTACAAAATGTTTCTGTAGGTAATTATGGTAAGTAATTGTAGGTAATTCTCTCTGGAAAGCAATGGTTTAAATTTTGGTTCCGTTCTTTTAGCCTTATCTGCATTGATTGAATTTGCCCTGTGAAAGTGTGGATTGAAAGTCAGTCAGGTATTTGGGTAGAGTTTATATGCATAATTAGAAACACTTGGTTATTTTATTTCAGGCATGTCTTTTTTCTTTTTCCAAATTTTGTGGTTACCGTGATTGCCAGGGTAGTAAAGTCCATAAAGAATGCTATTGGCTTTTGCACTTCAAGCCAGTGAAATTGTTTCTACCAAGTTTTAATTTCTCCAGTGTGATAGATTTGAGCATTAGTTTTTTGATTTTTAAAAATTTCATTTATCGGGCCAGGGATTTAGCTCAGTGGCTTAAGTGCCTGCCTGGCAAGCGTGAGGTCGTGAGTTTGATCCCCGGTACCAAAAAAAAAAAAAAATTTTTTTTTTTCATTTTTCTTGTGGTAAAGAACATAATAGTGCCGGGGATTTAGCTCAGTGGCTTAAGTGCCTGCCTGGCAAGTGTGAGGTCATGAGTTCGATCCCCGGTACAAAAAAAACAACAACAAAAAAACAACAAAAAAAACATAATAGCACAAAATTTACCATCTTAGCTATTTTAAGTGTGTAGTTCATTGGTATTAAGTACACTTACAGTGTGTTTATTAGTCAGCATTCCTTTAAGTGGCTGCTCTTACAATGAAACATTGAAACCTATCAAACAATAAATTCGAATTTCCTCCCTAACCCTATCCCAAAATCTGGGAATTACTGTTTTGCCTTGTCTCCATGATTTTTTTTTACCACCTTATCTTTATAAATGAAATCATACATTTGTTTTTTTTTTTTTCCTTAAATTGCCTGGTTTCATGTAGCATGTTTTCGGGGAACATCTATGTTATAGCGTATATCAGAGTTTAATTCATTTTTATAGGGATAATTAATTTTAACATGTGCTTTTCTGTTCATCTATTAATGAACATGTAAGTTGTTTTATAAATATGGATGTACAAACATCTATTTGAGAACTTGATTTCAGTTCTTTTTGAAGAAGTGAAATTGCCGCATTGTATGGTAATTCTATTTTTAAATTTTGGGAACCACCATAGAATTTTTCATAGTTGTGGAGTCATTTTTCCCTTTCACTGGGAAGGCTGATGCACAGGGTTCCAATTTTTCTCTATCTTTGCCAGAAATTGTTATTTTCTGTTTTTTTTTAAACATTAACTGTCCTACTGAGTATAAGCTAATATCACATTCTAGCTTTGATTTTAATTTTCCTTATGATCTTTTTCATGGATGGTATTTATTCACAATTTGTGTATTTCTATGAAAAACTGTTCTTTGCTCATTTTTTAGCTTTACTGTTTCTTTTGTTGCTGCTAAGATTTTGGAGTTCCTTATATAGTATGGATATCAGCCCCTTATCATATTTATGATTTGCAAATACTTTCATCCATTCTGTGTGATTCTTTTTTATTGTTATTATTGTCTTTTGAGGCATGACATTTTTTGTTTCCATGGAGTCTAATTTGTATGTTTTCTTTTGTAACTGGAGCCTTTGGTTTAGTATTCAAGAGATCATCACGAAATCTAATGTCAAGAAGGCTTTGCCTGATATTTTCTTATAATTGTTTTATAGTTGTAAGCCTTTGATTCATTTTGAGTTAATCTTTTTATATAGCATTAAGGTCCAGCTTCGTTATTTTGCATATGTACATGTAGTTTTCTCAGCATTGTTTTTTATTTTATTTTAAAGAGGATATAACAGAATAAAACCAATCAAAATAAACCAGTGTAAGAGATACAGGACTTCAAAACATTATGAAATCAACAATAGTTACCTTAATGCCTTTTGTTGTCTTCAGAGTAGGTGCAGATAACTTCAGACACAGTAAAAATCAAATAGAACCAAAAAGAATAGAATAGAAGCAATAAAAACAAAACAATGAATGTAATAAAGGTCTTCAAAACAAGCCAATAGTAAATCCAAAATTGCTACCATAATATATCTTGCTATCTTTAAAATAGCTGCTCCTGTCATTGGATTTAACACAATCAAGCAAAACAAAAGAGAATAAAACCCAACCCAACAAAACAATGGAAACAATATAAGACTTCCAAAACAAGACCATAGGGAACCAACAATGGCTGCAACCCTCAGAAGGAGATCCCCCCAGATGCCACACTGTGTACCACTATCCTCTGAACCCATGATCAGACCACTGGCCCTAGACCTGCAATGTTAGTGAAACACCAAAGCACCGCAGGCATCCAATTCCATGTCACCTCCATAGCTAGCATCACAGCCTGTGTTTCTCTGGATAAGTGGGTCGCTTACGGCAGGGGTGTGTGTTTGAGGGAATTAGTACTTCTTGTTTGCTAGCCCACATGCTGAAGAGGCTGGGGTCTGTCTGTTCCAGTCCAGCGGCAGCCTGCATGTGGTATTGGTTCTCAGACTGGGCTTGCTTCCTCGTGTGGCTTTATTCTCTCTACCTCTAGTTCACAAATGGCACTGACCCACGGGAAGAGGCTGAGGTCTGGCTGTTCCAGTCTGGCTGCGGCTGGCACATAGCGTTGGTTCCCAGACCCAGACTTGCTTCCTGGTGTGGCCTTGTTCTCCTCAGCATTATTTGGTGAACCAGGTATTTTTTCAATAATTGAAGTCAAACTGTGGTTTTAGATACCATCTTGTAGGGAAAGTTATATTGAGTATTTGACATCTGTATTAGTCTGATAGGATTCCTTAAAAAATTCCTCAGACTGGGTGGCTTAAGCAATGTAAACGTAATTCTCAAAGTTCTAGAGACTAGAAGTCTAAATCAAGGTTTTGGCAGATACTGTCTGTTTTTGCAGGAAATGTGAGGGGGCTTTGAGGCTTCTGTCCTTGAGAAGCATGTAAAATTTAGAAGTAAAAGAGAATGACATCCTAACTATGAGGTTCACAAAGAATATACTTGAATTGTGGGTATCACTAGACATGCTTGCCTCATAATTATAGCCAGAATTCTTGGATTTGCTTTTCTGCTTCTGAAAACGAGAACTTGTGGTATTCAGCACTGAATATTTCCAACTTATTACCAGTTCCCTTTAAAAACAAAGAGCTGATAACAAAAGTTAAGATCTCTTTTCTAAGAAACTGACTTTGACATGTTGCTAACAAGGAACTTATCTTTAATATTAAATTCTAGGCCTAATGTAAAATTTGTGATTCCTTAAGGTGGCCTTGTTGGTTCACATTTGTGCCAACAGTGGAAATCATATTTACTTGGTCAAAATATTGGGACTCATGGTCTTGATAATGGGATAGAAAATTGAGATTTATACCTCTGCAGCAAACTAGGGCAAGTGATATGGTATATGATACGTGTAAGAACAATTATAAGATTCCTCACCAAGAAAGCCAGGAGATAAAGGAGTGTCTATTGGCCTAACCTGTCCCTGGAGAGGGACCCCTATGGAAATAGATCGACTCTAGATTTTCTGTAATTCTTTGGAAATCAGAGGATTCTGGTTCAGATTGGGTCTGATGAATTAGTTAGAATATCCATGAGAAACTAAATGCACTCTTTGAAATGCATAACCAGTATGGACTTTGTTTTTCACTCTGTGTTCTAAAATCTTTTTAGCAAACTGAGTGAATCTTTCTTTTCATTGTTTCTAACTGAATTACCATCTGCTATTTGGAAATCATAATTAGTTTTGAAATTTACATTTAAATATAAATTATGCAGTACCACACTGATTGGTCTTAAGTCTAGGATAAGAAGAGAATTATTCTTATGGTTTGGTTTTATTATTCACTCCAATGCCTCATCTACTACATGGAATCCCAAATGTATCTTTAAAACCTTGATTGGTATACAGAGGCTTCAACTGCTTGTTATTCTTTCCTCAGCTCCTCTTATCTGCAATACTTCTTATTCATTTAACTCACAGTTTTAATTTCCATGGTCACTGAGGCTTCTCTGCACTCTTTTAAAGAACAACTGTGTAGGTAACAAGGTTCAAATTTGACTTTTATTACTAAGTGCATTTATGCGTTTCCATGATCTTATGTCCTTATACAATTTTGACATTAGTGTTTGATACACTGCCAGTTGACTCAAGGACCAAGCAATGACAATAATGTCTTCAGATCTGATTGTATATTTCTAGAATAATAGACTGCTTTTCTTGTACTTAAAGAATTTGAAAAAAAAAAAAAACAGTGCCCAGAAATCAATTCAAGAACAATAGGTTCCTGTAATCCCACAGCTATTCAGTAAGTGAGGCAGGATGATTACAAGTTTGAGGCCAATCTGGACAATTTAAAAAGATCTTGCCTTAAAATATTAGAAGGGTTGGAGATGTATCAGTGATAGACAATTTTCCTAGTATGTGTGACATTCTGGGTTTAATCCCCAGTGCTGAATATAATGGCTGAGTTAAAACACCACTGTCAATGAGAGGTATTTTCACAACTCTTGGTATTTTTCACTAGATAAAATGATTAGATCTAGATTCTCAGCCTACTGTTTCCACAGTTTGTTGGATATCCTTGTGTAAGTTGGTGTTACGCTTGTATCAAGAAGTCCCCCATCAAAATCTCCTATGCTTACATGTGGGGCTTTTCGAGTGTGGCTGGGTCTAGGGTGTGTGACTAGGGATTAAGCATGTGTGATAACTAAATTTGTTCACTGATTGGTTTATCATAGTTCTGTGGATGATGGGAAGGTCCACTGTTGGTGTGGGTGGGATCATCCAATAGGCTTGTAGCCTTGATGGTATAAAAGGGAAAGGAAGGCTTCCTGCTTACGGCTTTCTACCTGTCCTACCTGGGACTTTTCCTCCTTAGCCATGCTGCCCTGCCTTGGAGCCAGCCAATGATGGAATATAAGGTGCTAAATAAACCTTTCCGCTTTCAACTTGCAATTGCTGGGAGTTTTGTCCTAGCAACAAGAAAGTAACTAAGATAATTTCCCTAATGCCTCAGAGCTTCTTGACTTGTAAAATGAGTAGACCAGATGCTTTCCCAGGTCCTTGCAGATTCCTAAACTTTATGATTAATAAAGTGATAGAAATAACTTTCAGATTAACCTCATTTACACAAAGAAAATGGAACAATAGTGGTATTAAAACTCAGGAATGATGTCAGCAAGATGGTAGAATAGTAGTTTTTAGTCCTTATTCTTCAACAGAGATGGCAATTTTGATAGTTACTCACAAGTTACAGTACCTTTCTGAGAGTCCAGGAGTCCAGTGTAGATAGAGATCCTAGAATCTCTTTGGAACAACAAGAACAAAACAAAACAAAAATGAAAACCACCCAAAAACTCCTCTGAGAATAAGGGCATTGAAGAATATAGTACAATAGTTTCACTTTATCCACATCTTTTCCATCAGGAAGCACAGCTCAGTGCTAGAGAGATTTACATTTTGCCTTTGACTTCTCCCATGGGAGAAAGTAAGACTAGTAATTCTTAAGCTTCCCAAGCTTAGGTGACAAGTTGCCCAAGCTTCTCATTTATTTTTCCCCTCACTTAGAGTACCAACAGGTTTAGCACGGGTTAATATCCTATAGACATCTACAGTAATGGAAAAATGGAAGGTGATTATAACTACTATAATAGGGAATTCAGCAAAGAGGCATAACTTCTATTCACAAACTCATAAACTCCATCAAGAGGCCCACTCATGAACCGCATAGCATGCATCATTTGTGGCCTTCCCAGCACATGCAGCCCCAGTGCTCTGTGTGCCTCTCCTCTGATCTCCAGCTGGAATGCCATGTGTGCTCCCACGGGTGGTATAGGTGAGCCTCTCTGACAGAACTAGTGAAGCTGACTTCATTCTGCTGCATTGGGAGAATATACCTAACCCTGGGGAAGATAAACGTGGAGACTCTTAGCAACATGTCTGGCTTTGTAGATTTAAGACAAGACATACAATTCTGAGACGTTCTCTCAAAGGGAAAAAAGAGAAGTAGAGCAGGTCTATCCATATAAAAGATCTGAGAGAACCCAGCATCTTTATTCGTTGATAAAGACTAAAAAATGTTTCTGCTTAGTCCGATGCAAGACTTTAAGGAACCCACACACAAAATCACAAATATGATACCACAAAAGGAGTAAAACAGTTTTCCAGTAGCCAATCCCAAAGAAATAGAAGTCTATGAATTGTCCAGCAGGATGCAAAATAACTGTTTTAAGGATACCTGATGAGCAACAACAGAATGCAACCAATAAGAATTCAGAAAACAATACAATGGAACAATGGAAAAGTTCCATAAAGAAATAGAAATCATAAAAACCTAAACATAAATTTTGGGAAAGAATGTAATAAATGAAATATAAGGTGCATTATAGATCTTCAAAAACAGATCCAATGAAGCAGAAGAAAAAAATTGTGAATAAGTCATTTGAAATTATCCAGAGAAGAAAAGATAAATAAGGTTTTAACCGAGTGGAAAAGCTGGGCTTTGTGGTACACTTTGGAGCCTGAGGCAGGAGGATCACTGTGAGTTTGAGGTCAGCCTGGACTACCAAACGAGTTGAAGGTCAGCCTGAGCTGCACAGTGAACCCGTTTCAAAAAGACCAAAACAAAACAAAACAAAAAACAAAAGAAGATTAATGGAAAAATCCTAGAAGAATTAAGCACATTATCAAGTGAATCAGTATATTTATTTTGAGGATTATAAAAGAGATAAAGGGTAGAGAGGAAACTAACTTAAAGAAATAATGGCTTAAAACTTCCCAATCTTTTTTTTTTAAATAATTTTATTTAAAGAGAAAAAAACAAAACAAAACAATACAAAACAGAATAAAGGGTAGCAACAATACAGTACTCCAAGGAAGAAAGGAAAAGAACAACAACAAAAAAACCTAAGAAATTATTGCCTGACAAATTACATACTGACTTCTTGGAAATAGTTGTTCAATTTACAAAGTTAAAACATGTAAAGTAGACATTCAAACAGTGAGACTGTTAACAGTTCTGCTCCACAATCTGACAAAAACAGCAATATGGTCATCCATCTTACCCATGCAAATATACATGCAATTATATCAAAAGGGTAGAATTAAACACAACAAAAAAGAGCAAAGTGGATCACAAGAAAGCAATGTAGGAGGGCTGGGGATTTAGCTCAGTGGCTTAAGCGCCTGCCTGGCAAGCACAAGGTCATGTGTTCAATCCCCGGTACCAA
>PVJX010033475.1:0-19655 GCA_004027295.1 Dolichotis patagonum | reverse complement strand
CATTTCTTGAGCTATAAAATTTAGAGGTAGCTTTATGAAAGTAAAAATATGTAAGATTTTATAATCTAGGAGTTATATTTAGTTTATATTTAGAGTTAGTAATTTCTTCTGTAAAAGATAGCAGATATTTTAGATGTTGTAGGCCACAAGATCTTTGTCACAACTCTGTCACAATTCTCTGTCACAACTATGTAACTACGCTATAGTTAGCGTAGTTAACTCAAAACCTCAAAAGCTGCTGTAGATAATATGGAAACAAATGGTTATGCTGTTCTTCAAGAAAACTATAAAGACAGACTGGCACATTTGGTTCAGAGGCTGTAGTTTTCCAACCTTTGGTTTTACACAGAAACATGACAATCATTTAAACAAACAAGTATCTCAGGAACTTACTGCTTGATTTTATCATTTCTAGGCCCAAATCTTGGTCCAGATGGTCCCCTTCTGAAAATAAAATATCCATTCTATATTAGAAATGATGGCATCAGACAAAAACAAAAGTCACACATTCATAAATATAATCAAGCTGAATTCTAAACATGAGTCAGTGATTTACCATAAGGAACTACACTGTACTGGTATTGGTGGAAATGAATGACATATGACATCTCATGTCTTGTCTTTTATTGGTATTTACTGTAAGCTGCAAGTAACTTAATTTTTCTGAATGTTAAAAATTTCTAAGAAATTAGGACTTACACAATCCTTAGTAATTTAATATTTTTTCTAATCATTAAGCCCTGAAATACCAAATAAAACTGCTGGTGAATATGAATATTTCTGTGATCAATTCTAGAATTAAAGGTGCAATTCATGTTATGATAAAATGCTAAGAGATAAACAGAAAAAAATCCATTTAAAAGGTTAAAAAATTTTAAGTGAGCTTTTGATTATTTATCATAAACCTACAAGCAAAGCGAAAATACAAGAGACTAAGAAAATATTAACATTTCTCAAATTATTATTTCTTTATTATAGTCAACTGTGTATCTCCTTGATCTATTTTGGCATTTTTAAGGTGGAAACTTTTGGATATTTTAAGCAATTATCTTTCCGAAGACAGAGAACAAGCCATGTACTACAAAACTCAAAGAAAGAAAAAACTCAAAAGAAACTAGATTCTCGAGTTTCTCAACATATGGCAGTTTCTAAAGGAGATTAAAAAAACACAGCTACGGATAAAACATTTTTGAAGAAAAAATTAAATTGCTTTTTAAAATTACTTAACATACTTTGCAAATACGGAAATATCACCTTGCCTTAACTCTTGCTTCTTCCTTAAAGTCTTTATAGCTTTATCTAAGCCTGGGAATACTGGGCGCAGTATTCCACTCCACAGTGACGGGTTAGACACTGACTTCACAGAAAAAACTAGTATTCTGAATCAGAAGAACTACAAATGGGTAAACTGAAAAGCATAAAAAAGTAATTATTAGTAAGGAAACTACGAAGTAATATAGATATCTGAAAATTCTTCGATTTAAATTATTCCCACTGTAGCCTTTCTAAAAGGGGAGCTGTATTTGTTTCATCCATTAAGTAACAGAAGACTTTAAAGTAGTTACTGGGGGAAAAAAAAGTTTGCTTTTCTGAAAATTAAAATTGATGAACTTCAATCCAGACTGTTCTGGGAAAAAAAAAAGTCACAAATTACATCTAGGAACAAGGTGCAGATGTATCTTGAAATGCACCACACTGATGGAAGATGTACTAAGGGAGGCCAACTCTCTCTAATACCTGTGCAACTTTTCTAAAGTCTGTTAATTACTTTAGAATCAAAAGTAAAAAATCTCACAAAGGAAAATACAGGACTAGATGATTTCAGTAATTAACCTAACATTTAGTGATGAAATAACATCAATTCTACAGACACTCTCAGAAAAATGAAGACAGAATATTTCACAAGTCATCATAGGAAACCAACAATCTACGAAAAGTGAAGATATGAGAAAAAAACAACAACCAATCCTGCTCATGAACATAGACGCAAAAATTCTTCACAAAAATCTTAAATTGACTCCAACATGGTGTAAGAGGATAATTCATGACAACTAAATTAAGGTTGATCCCAGGAATGCAAGACTGGCTTACAATTCCAGGATCAGTCTAGAGAATCCATGACATTATGGGGATTAAAAAAAAGATAAACTACACAGCCATCTCAACAGATGTAGGTGACGTTTTGACAAAATTCAACATCAGTTAATGATAAAAACTTAGCAAAGTAGGACTAGAAAGGAGCTTCCTCAACCTAGTAAAAGGCCCCTCACCACCACCACCCCTGCTGCAGTAAAATCAAACTCCGTGGTGGAAAAAGGAATGCTTTAACCTACGGGAGATCAAAAACAAAACAAGGACATTCTTGCTCATCATTTCCATTCAAAACTGTACTGGACCTTTTAGCCAAATCAAAAAAGGCAAGATTCAGAAATCAAAGGCATACAGAAAAATAGAAGTAAAACTGTCTTTATATGCAGACAACATAATTGTTTAAAAATCCAGTGGGGGGCTGGGGATTTAGCTCAGTGGCTTAAGCGCCTGCTTTGCAAGCAGGCAGTCATGAGTTAATCCCCAGTACCAAAAAAAAAAAAAATCCAATGGAATTTACAAAAATACTGCTAAAATTAGTGCATTTAGCAAGGTTACAAGACACAAGCAATAAATTACATGAACTACAAAGTTTTAAAATGTCATTTTTAGGAGTACTAGAAAGTATGAAATACTCAAGGATAAATTTGGGGAAAAAAAGGATTCGCGATCTGAACACTAAAAAACATTTCAGTAATTAACCTAACACTTAGTGAAGAAATAATTAGCAATTCTAAGACATTGCTAAGAGAAATTAAGGACTTAATAAATAAAAAGATAAATGATTTTCATGCATTAGAATACTCAATATTATTAAGATATCAATTCTCCACAAATTGGTCCATACATTTAATACAATCTCAACCAAAATTTCAGCAGGACTTTTTTGTAGAAACAGAATATTTAAACAAGCCAGAAGAACCTTGAAATACAAACTTGGAGGACATACACTACTTTGCAAATTACTAGAAAGATGTAACAGTCAAATTGTTGTAGTGATTTAAGATCAATATATAGGTCCGAAAAACGAAGAGTCTAGAAATAGAGGCACACATATGGTCAATTAATTTTTATTGTGGTAAATATAAAGCAAAATTTCATATTCTAATCATTTTAAGTGTAAAGTTCTATGGCATTAAGTACATGCTCATGCTCTGCAACAATGGTTGCGGCATCCATCTAGAAAATTTTCGTCTTTCCAAATTAGATAAATAACGAACTCTGCATTCTCCCACCCTCAGAGCCAGGGCTGCCACCACCCACTTTGTTTCTGTGAATCGCACTACTCTACTGTCTCTCCTAAGTGAAATCATGTCATATTTCTCCCCTTGTGCCTATCCTTCAACGTGATGTCGTCAACGTTCTTACTGTTGCAAGGATTAGCATGTCTTTTAAAAGCTGAGCAGTATCTCGTTTATGTATACTCCACATTGATGGCCGTGGGTTGTTTTACCTTCTGAGTACTGGGAATACAGCTACGGGATGTCAAGTAAGTTTTAAAAATTATTTTCATTGTTTGGTTCGTTTCCTTTTCAATATACAGAACAGTGTGAAAGCTGCATTTTAAATATCATGCTAATTTGGTTGTCAGGCCCTTTAGGAAGCAGAACATTACTTGGGAGTGGATCACTGTTGGTCAAGAAGAGTAACTCTCACACAATCAAAATTCAATTCAGGTACACATTTATTTACCCAAATCTAGCCTTCTCAATACTGAGTTCCTTTCTGATAGGTGGCTACTGCCTTAGTGTAAGGCCTCATCTTACTGTACATGGTGATGTAGGCAATTCGCTTTGGGAAATCTTGTCACCTGTAAAAAAATATCTCCCCATAGCATTTTTTTTTTTTTTTTTTGGTATTAGGGATCGAACTCATGACTTAGCGCTTGCCAGGCAGGTGCTTATACCACTGAGCTAAATCCCCGGCCCCACAGCATTTTGACATTCTTCTTAAAAATGATAGTATTTTCTGTTATTGGACTTCTTTTCTGTTCTACAAGCTTTTATTACCCATTGCTTTGTGGGTCTCAATTAATTTTTATGTAATATTTTCATTTACAAAAAAACTCAGCCTTTAAAAAACGTTATAATAACTGAATAAAGTAGGGTGTAAATGTTTCCTCAGGTGTAGCCTTTATAAACCCTCAGAGCAAACCACTGCAAGCTGTTGTGTTTCCTAACTTTACAAATCCACACCTGCAGACTAGCACGTACTAAATGTAACTGCCAAGGATCAGTGGGGTCAATTTTTGGCAAGATATCAAAGTAATTCGATGAGGTTAAGGAAAATCTTTTCATCAGATACTTATGGAGCGAGTAGATGGCCGTAAAAGTTGTTTATACTTTTCTCAGCTGTGTATAAAAATTAATTTAAGATGGGTTACAGGCCTAAATTCAGAAGCCAAAACTATTAAAACTCCTAGAAAAGAAAACAAGTGAAAGTCTTTGTGACACTGGGTTTGGAAAACGTTTCTTCAATATGATATTAAAAAGTTTACCCTTCTTTATGGCAGAGTATTATTCCAATGTAAATGCTACATTTTCTTCATCCATCTGTTAACAGACGTAAGGGCCATTTCCAACATTTAGCTCTATATGTGCTGCTATACACATGGGTATGCGTGTATCACCGTAACATTATAATGACTTTAACCCTTTTGGGAAAATACCCAGAAGAGGAATACCTGAGTTGAATGGAATTTCTATTTTTAGTTTTTTAAAGAATTTCCATACTGATTTCCACAGAGGTTACACTAGTTTGCATCATCACCAACAATGTAGAAAGGCTCCTTTTTTGCCAAAGCCTTGCCAGCATTTGTTCTTACTTGATTTCTTGATGATAATCATTTTCTTGAGAAAGATAGAATCTAGGCTATGTTAATTTGCACTTCTCCAATGGCCAGTGATGTGGAACATTTTTTTCCATGTGTTTCCTGGCCACATATTTCCTGGATGAAGAAGTGTCAATTCATTTTGGGTACACATTTTTTTGGTTGAGTCTTTTATTTCAGGGAGTCTAATTTTCTGAGTTCTTACGGTCCTGTAGATGTTCTAGATGTTAGTTCTCTGAGGAATAGATGGCAAAAATCCTGTAGGTTGTCTCTTCACTCTGTTAGTTGTTTCCTTTACTGTGCAGAAGCTTTTGTTGATTCTTGGTACTATTTCTTATGCCACTGGGGATCTGCTCAAAAAGCCCTTGCCTACAACTATATCTTCAAGAGTGTTACCTCCTTTATCTTCCAGTAGATTGTTTTTAACATTTAGATCTTTGATCCATTTTTATTTTAGTTTAATACATGGTGAGACAAGACCATAGCATTACGTGAACTCGGACACACATAAGTATCAGTTTCTCTTGTGAGAAACCCAAAATATCACTAAACAGCACAATAAAAGATAATAGGAAGAAAGGAGACCCTTTTCAAATGGGAAGGGGAATAAGAGCTAGAGGGAAGGGAGGGGAAGGAAAGGGGATGGCAAAAAAAAAAAAAGAGAAAAGAAAAAGAAAGAAACAAAGAAAGAAACGAAAGAAAAAAAGTAACAGCTTCTGCAAAGGAGAAGGGGACCAGGAGCTGCAAGGTGTAGGGAGGGAAGGGAGAGATAGGGGTCAAAAAAAGAATTAAGATGTGTTATGTACATGCACAAACTCCTCACAATAAACATGATCATTATGTACTGCAAACATGTACTAATAAAAAAAATTTCAAAAACTTGTATCAATTGATTTGATCAAGATCAAAGCATTAAACTTAAATAACACTGCCATAAACTGAGTAAGTGGAGTTACAGATTTGGACTGAATATTTGCAAAGCACATAGCTGACAAAGCACTTGTATCTTGAATACATAAAATTCTTATACTTAATGAGAAGACTAATTTAAAAAGAGGCGAGGGCTAGGGGGTGCAGCTCAGTGGTATAGCACTTGCCTTGTATGTTCAAGGCCCTGACATCAGTCCCCAGCATGGAAAAGATAAAACAAAATGAAACAGAAAATGCAAAAGATTTGGACAAATATTTAACCAAAGAAAGTATGAGGATGGAAAATAAGCACACTAAAAGATGTGCAACATCATTTCTCATTAGGGACATGCTAATTAATGTCACAGTGACATACCACTACCCACCCACTAGAATGGCCAAAATGAACAAAAAAATATTAACCATATGCAATGTTGTAAGAACTTGGGAGTAATTAAACTTTAAAATAATACTGATGAGAATATAAAATAGCACTACTACTTTGGAAAGCAGCTGTACACTAGCCTTTTCATTTTGTGACTGTTAAACTGGACTGTCAATTTGATTGGCTTGAACCAAACTTCTGGGTGGACCACGGAGGTGTGATTGTGGGTACTTTATCTGGTCTTTGGCCCCTTTCTGTCAGGTACAGTTTCTCCTTCTCTGCTTTCTGGCTGCTTGAACTAAGCTGCTTCGCTCTACCTTACTGCCATGCTAGTTTTGCAAGCTGACTATGGAGGGAACACTCTGAAACCACAAGCCTATAAAGCCTCTCCTCACATAAGTTACATATATCATGTATATGATCCCGTGGACAAAAAACTGATTAATACACACTCATAGAAATCTACCGAGAGAAATACAAGCATATGTCCACACAAAAACTTGTATGCCAGTGATGGTGAACTTTTAAGTTTAGTGCCCAAACTGCAATCCAGAACCCACTTATTTATTGCAAAATGCCAACACTGCAGTTAAACTTGAATACTGAGGTTTTAGCTTAGAAAAAACTCACACATTAATACCTTTTGTTTTAAAATAACGACACAAAAAGCTTGCCACACGTTCACCAAAGGTTCAATACCACTGCTGTATGCAAACATTCATTGCAGTTTTATTTGGAAGAGTCCCAAACTAGAAACAACCCAAATATTCACACACTAGTGAATAAATTGTAGTATATTTACATGCTGGAATACTACTCAGAAAAAAAAATATTAATACATGGCTGAATCTCAAAACAATGATGCTCGGTAAGTGATGCCAGTAAAAAAATGGGGAGGGTTAGTGTATGAGTTCATTATAAAAATTCTAGAAAAAAAATTCTAGAAAATATAAATTATGACAGAAAATAGATGGGTGGTTTCCTATGACTGGGGGAGCAAAAGACCACCATGATGGCTATGTTATTTTATTTTGATTATGATTTCACAGGCTTATAGTATGTATTTCAAAACTCACTGTATACTTTAAATATATAGAGGTACCTCAGTTCATGAACTCAATTCTTTCCATGTTTCTAGTTGCAAACTGAACTGGATGAGAACCAAGTCACATTTCCCCAAAAAGTCAACATTGAACCTAACCACTGAATTTGATTCAGTTCTCATCCAACTAGGTTCGTGACCACAATCATGGTCAGAATCAAGTTTGTGAACTGAGGCACGACTGTATGCAATTTATATGTTGATTATACCCTCATAAAGCTGTGAAAAAGGAAAAATAACTTACAGGAAAAAGTCCTCTTCTTCATCTGAATCATCTTCCAAAAGATTTCTCTGTAAAAAAAAAAAAAAGAAAGAAAGAAAGAAAAAGATTTAGAGTTTTCAGATGCAGAACTCTTACAAAAATATCAAAGAGAAGTAATGAAACAAGTTTTCTACACTAGCGAAATTTAACTGCAAGCTTCTAGGCAGAGAGAATAAATACATACACAACACCTGAAACTAAAAGGCGTGGAACAAATCTGCCTACCTTCCAAAGAAATGCTTATCATTCCGGAATTCTCTAGCTGACACTGCAGGTGGTTGGGGAGGTGCAACCCTCTTCTTCCTGCCTTCTAGTCTCTCTCTGTCTACTAGCAGAACTTAAAAGGGAGCCAAGTAAAAGCGAAAACACAGTTTCTAGAGCTCAAAAAAAGCAGAACAGAGGAATCAACTCTGGAGCTGAGAGACGAAGGCTTAATAACTGACACAGTTCACCTACTTAAGTCTATAAACAGCCCTTCCCACAAATCTGAACTTCAAAGCAAAAGCAACTTGATATTTTTACCTTCTAAAATAGAACAATCTTCCTTAAAATGAATCTGGCCTTACTATGAACCCAAGAGGGGAAGATAAAAATTTCCAAAGACGACTAAAGAAGAGCAAAACAAGAACCTTTTAGACATAAAAGAACTTCAACAGTTTTCACTTGCAGGCAGAATAATGGCTTTCCATGTCCTGATCACCAAAATCTGTGAAGGAGTTAACTGGCATGTCTGTAAGAGGAAGATCATTATTCAGGTGGGCCCAAGCTAACAAGAGGGGAGACTGGGGCCGAGGAAGATCATTATTCAGGTGGGCCCAAGCTAACAAGAGGGGAGACCCTGGGGCTGGGGGGGGAGAGGACGGGGTGGGGGAGAGGACCTGGGTGGGGGAGCAGGACAAACTCAGGAAGGGCAGGAGCCAAAAAACGTGGGCAGCCTCCAAAAACCTGGAAAGGCAAGAAAACAATTTCTCTCCTAGACCTTCTAGAAGGAAAATAGTCCTTCTGGTACCTAGATTTTAGCCCCATAAGTCCCATTCTGGACTTCTGATCATCAGAAATACAAGATAATAACTTTGTGGTGTTTTACATTTATGGTAATTTTTTTTAATAGAATATGAAATGAATACTTCACCCATGTACCTTTTTGAGGAAATTACTGAAGGAATGACACCAGCCAAAATAAAATAAAGATCTTTAAAGTTGTATACAATCAAAGAACCTAATAAAATGTGTGGCCAAATTTAAGTAGTTGATGATGATTGTACTGTATGTAAGATAAAGCTACTGAAAAAGAGAAGGCATAATAAAGGGAAGTTTTAAAAAGCCAAAAGCCTTTCCTAACACAGCTCTGAATCTGGGAGTGGGAGCATGAAGTGAGGAGGCAAAAGCAGGTTCATATGTTCATTTTGGTGAGAAATGGAAGGAAAGAAGAGAGGGAGGGAGAAAGCAATGTTCATATACCTTTAACAATATAACTTCAAAATATGCAAAACAAAAGCTGCTTGGGTTACAAGAACAAAATGGATTATGGTCCAATTTGTTTTGTAGAAGATGATACTAAATATAAAGGTGTATTTACTATAGTTGTACACCAAGAAATAGACGTGAAAATCTGTGCCTTCCACACGTTCACTGAACAAACATGAATGTCAGGGATACAATGCTCAAAAAAAATGTAATGGGATATGGTGAGACCCTGCTTCACATGTAATATAGGCAGTAATAGTAAGTGTTGATATGGACACGGACAAGTTGGAACCCTCACACATTGCTGGTGGGAATGTAAAAACTGCAACCACCTTGAAAACAGTTCAGCAGTTCCTTAAAGGGTTGAGTATGGGGTTACTAAAATACTACCATGCCACTTACCTAAGAGAAAGGAAAACATGCGTAAGCAAATATGTGCATGCCAATACGGCAGTATTCATAATAATCAAAATACAAATGTCCATCAACTACTGAATATTAAATGTAGCACACCTGTACAATGGAATTTTATTCAGCAGGAAAAAGAAAATACTGATTCATACAACACTGACAACATTAAGCTAAGTTAAGCCAATCACAAAAAGGTATATATTAGATGATTTCATTTACAGAAAATGTCCAAAATAAGTAAGGTTTTTGCCTGCCGAGGGCTGAGGAGATGAAGGGAATTGGAGAATTTGTGATCCTCCTGGATCAGTCTCAAAGACTGCTTAGATTACAAGTGTGTGCTACCATATCTGGCACATTTTATATTTCTAAATATATACATAAAGCTTATTTTAAAAACACCAAGGTTTCATCCTCAGCATCAGGAAAACAAAAGATCTAATGTTGGACATGGTGGCCCAAACTTGTTATTCCAGTCCCTGGGAGGTTATGGCAGAAGTACCTCAAGTTCAATGTCAGCCAGCCTGGACTACGTAAAACTTAACAAGACCCTCTCCAAAACAAAACAAAACAGAACAGAACAAAACAAAACAAAACAATCTCCAAAACACAACAAAACAAAAAACTAGCAATTAGTCTTTTGGTGTGTTCTACTCCCCATCAAATTAGAAAAAAATATGTAGGAAGAGTTAGAATAAGAGAAAGAACTTTTTTGGATTGCACTGAAAGATAATTCTAAATCACAAAATGCTGAATGCAGGATAGAGTGGATAATATGCACTTATGAGGTTCCAGGGTTATAAAAAAAAACAGCACAAAAAACAAGGTCAGGTGGACTGAATGACCATGCCCATGTCCTCCAGGTTCTAACACAACACCTAGCACATTGTAGGTGGTCAATAAATATTTACTCAATGAATCAGTAAGTGAAATAATGACAAGGGAAGTGAGGAGGGTTTCAGACTGTTGGATAAAAAAGAAAAAGAACACTAATTCAATATTCCTTCAGCACTTATTCTCAAAGTATGGCACAGAGTGATTTCCAGAGTTCTTTCCCTTTCTCCCTTTCTTCCTCCCTCTCCCTTTTCTTTCTCTGATTCTTTTTACTTATGGTGCTAGGGAACGAACTAAGGCCCTGCCGCAAGCTAGACAAGCACTCTACCACTGACCTACACTGCAGCCTTTTGTTTCTAGATTTATATATATTCATGTAGAGAATTTGGAATGAACTAGATTTGAAGTATTATAGAAAGATATTCTAGACTATGAACAAATACAGATCCAGAATTTATTATCTACAATTCCAAAATCTAAAAACTTCTGTAAGCCACCAGCACTGTTTAGTGTTGAAACTCATTTGCAGGAAAACTGCAGTGATGTTAGCTAATTCATTTGTACATTTAGTGAGATAATCATGTATTTGACTAAGAAACAATGTATTTGGAGTGCTGGCCTAGGCTGTTAAGTAATGTGTGCTGAAACTGTGAACACAATGATTTGATCAACACTGAAAATAGGATTCAGTTGAGCCATCAATGTTTTAAACATGTTTACTGTGAAGAAAACAAGATTATAGTGTTATAATTCAGAAATGGTACCCCAAAGTGAAGGACTCAGAAGCTGCCTCAGTAGGAAAGTTTGTCTCTGATCTTTTCCTGTCTCTCATTCTCATTTTTCCCAAGGCATGCCACAGAAACTCAAATTTCTCTTTCCTAAAGTGTGTCACAGAAATCAGAAACCCTGTTCCTCAAAGCCAGTCATAAAATTCAAAAATATTACTCCAACTGTTTCCTACTTTTTTCCATGTTAAAGAGTTGGCTATAAATCCACCCTCTAACAAACCCTGTGTAATTATAGGTCATAAGACCTCCATTCTAAAAAAGAGTCCTAGCCAGCACTCAGAAGGAAGGAGTGATATACATAAAGGCCAAAAGAATCTGAACGGACAGGCCTCCTGAGTTTTTCTCTCTCTCCCCCTAGGCTATCAGTATTACATAATATCGCTCCTGTCCAAACATATTTGTTCACAACCAGCCACGCTAAGCATAAACATGGACAGTTCACTATGGGTTCTGAGGTCTTCAATCACTTCAATCACACTTTTCTCTTGTTAACCTGTCTTTTGTCTCAGGGCATCAGTCATGACCCTTTAGAATGAACAGGAAAATGATGAACCCTTTTCTAGCCCCTGCAATAGCCATAAGCTGTAGAGTTTTTGTTTTAATCATTTATAAAGGGAGTGAAGACATATTTTGAATCTTTCTTTTTCCAAAGCCTAAGATTTTGAACTTACTGGGCATGGTGGGACATGCCTGTAATCCTAGCACTCAGGAGGCTGAGGCAGGAGGATTGCCATGAGTTTGAGGCCAGCCTGGGCTACATAGTGAGACTCTGTCTCAAAAAAGAAAAAGAAAAAGAAAAGAAAAAATAAAACAAGGTTGTGAACTTACCCTTTCACTTTTCACCGAACCAGTGACATCATCATCATTTAGGTGGCGTTTAAACTTGGGAGGCATACTTTTTATTCCTGGAGTACTTTTTTATTTCCCAGTAAAGTATTCCCCACCTGCAGGATAAAATAAATTTTATTAGATTTGAGACTGCAGTGATAAGATGAAGTGCTTCAAACAGTGTCTGAGGCCCTGGACGGTGGGCTTTCCCTTACTTTCCTGATTACTCCAATCCAGTGACCTAGGTCTACTTACTAGGTTTAATGAATGCAACTTCCCTAAGAAATCACATGGAGAAAATGAGTAAATAAAGGATTTTATAAAACAGATTACATAAAAAGGGAGTAAAACAGCAGGTGGTTCTGTGTAATTGTTAAAATGCTTTATGATTTTCACTTGGAGTCAGAAGATAGCAGCTCATTTCCAGTTCTCTCACTTTCAGTTAGTTGTGTAAGCAACTGTAGAACAGTGATTCCTATGCTTCTGCATGGCGCTGGGACAGTCGTATCAAATAATACATGCAGAGTCATCTGTAAACTATCATGTCCCACAGGTGCTCCAAGCAAAAGGCTATGTTTGGTAACTATTAGTGTGATACTGTGATGTACGATACAGTAATTATGTGTGTGTATATTTAAATACTACTAAGATCTGTCTGTCTGTCTTAGATCTTCCTCTTGTTTCTTCACATATGGTTTGTAAAACCCTCAGACTCTCCCCAGTGACGCGTGGTTTTTCTTTTTTGTTGTTTTGTTTTTGCTAATGGGATGACTGGTGGCTGGCAGCTTCCCCCAGGTAGCTTCAGAATGGAGGCCACTCACAGGAAAGCCCAAAGCATGACTAAAAGATTGGGATATTTCAGTCCCCCACCCCAACCTCTAGAGTGGAGAGAAGGGTTAGCACGTTGTTAATGGCCAGTGATATAATCCATTATGGCTACTAATCAAGTGTTCATAAGAATCCACAAGGATAGAGTTCCAGAGAACTGAATGTATGGGAGGTTCTCCAGGGTGGAATGTCTCACTGGATGGGAACTCTGAGCCCTTTCTCCCATACCACGCCTTATGCATCTATTACATTTGACTATTTATCTGTGTCCTTTGTGATACCCTTCATACTAAACCAGTAAACCTAAGTAGTGTTTCCTTGAGTTTTATGAGCTTCTTCAACAAATTAATTAAATCCAAGAAAGGAATTGTGGGCACCCCAATTTACAGTTGGTTAATCAAAAGCACAAGTATAACAACCTGAGGCCTGTAACAAAAATCAGTAGTAGGGGCAGTTCGTGGCCCTGAACCCTCAAACATTGGGATCTGATGCTATCTCCTAGTAGACAGCATCAGAAATGAATAAAATTAAAAACATTCAGCTGATACAATCTGGAGAATCTGCTGCAAAATTGCTTACTTTTTGGATGGGAAAAAATTTCCACACATTTTAGGGTCACAGAAATGTTCTGGGGCTGGGGATTTAGCTCAGGGGCAGGGGATTTGGGTCAGCGGTATGAGCGCCTGCCTCGCAAACATGAGGTCCAGAGTTCAATCCCTGGTACCAGAAAGGAAAAAAAAAAAAGGAAAGAAACGTTCTGTGTTGTGAGAGAGAAACAATTTGTTTTTTTGTATATTAAAACAACTAGGTTAAACAAAGCCAGCCTCACACCCTTTTATATGCTAATATGCATTGTGATTTTTCTAGGAAAGTGCATATGTACGAACACAATCGAAATTTTCTTGGAAAAAGGCTGTCTTATGCAAATAGGAATTTTCAGTATTTTGGACCAGATGATACCTAAATATCTAGGAATTTAGAATAGCTACGATGTACTGAATGTTTCCTATGTGCTGAACGCAAATACATAAGCATTTTCTCAGTAGTTTTGAGACATTCAGTTCTCAATTTTATACATGCATTTTCTCCTTTATTCTTTATGACACCTTGAAGTAAGCACTAGGAAATGTGGAGAAAACTAAGACTCAGTAAAGATAAGTAATAGTGACAGTCCTTTCATTCATTGAAACAGCATATATATATATATATATACACCCTTAAATCAAAGGCTATGGATGATCAGTTTTAATTTTTATTCAATTAGTTGCTATAGGGTTATACAATTCTAGTCTAGAAACACATAGCTCCTTGTCACAACCCAGTAGCCCTCTATATTCTTCCAGAAGAAATGAATCACATACAGTTAGACATTGTATGTTTCATAAAGGTATTATGTAAGAGCTTTTAACGATGTCTGAATCAGACACAGTTAAAAATTAGTTTGTTGGCTAATATTATACACTAACAAAAGACTACACAAGATCGGGTTATAGTGCGATAAACCAAATCAAAAGAGTATTTTAATTCAATTTGTCAAAACAAACACATTTCTCTTTCATTAAAAAAAAAATGCTTCCGAGCCGGAAACTGAACCTCTCGAAATACACACCAAATTCTTGCTACCTAAGAGCTCTAGAGTTCTTCATTTCCCAGTATTTCTGTCAGGTACATTTGGCCCACTTTATTTCTCATGCTTTGATTTCAGATTAATTCATCCATGCAGAATGTTACAGAATGCACAGAAAAACAGATGACAATGCACATAATTGAAGAACTAGAGCTTTTGATTGTATCTGTATTTTATTTCTATTTTAAACCCTACGTAGCCTCAACCCTCAGCAAACAACGGATTTGTATAATGCATTTACATGAAGTAAAAAGCTTAAACTTTAACGAAGAGCAAATCTTATATTGAGGTTCCACAGGATCAACCTCAGAAAGGCAAGAAACTCAGGTCTGACAAACAGAAAAGCCATCAGCAAATCAGCAGGCAAATTAATTTGCTACACCTGATGGACCACTGATGATATGTGTACCAAACAACTATTAGAAATAAACTGTGCCCAGAAATTAGAATTGTACTTATTCTGCCTAGGATTTCATCTACCAAAAAATTCTTGTCAGTTCAGGTTGAGTGTAGATGAAAATAAGAGAGCCACCGTGATATATTCCCACACTGAAGGTTAACATGACCACACAGTTTACTTAAGCTTTAATGTCCTGTGCCTCTCAAACCACTGTCATATACTTAAAATCTCACACATGCATTTTCTGAAGTAGCACCTTCTCTATTCAATGGCACGTTCTATTCAATTACACGTTTAAACTTGTTACCTGCTCTTTAATAAATGCTGGCTTATATTTTGCTTTACAAAACAACAACAACCACAACAACAACAACGGCAACGACCCCTTCAGTACTGCATTCCACAAAACGCTTGCATCTGAGCCCAGCCCAGCCACCAGCCACCATTCCCTTTCCTACTCCTCTGGTCCATTTCTCATCAGCCGTCTTGGCTGGGGGCAGTTTCACAGAAAAATAAAGTGACTCGGAGGGACCCAGACTGGAGATGATACCGGCAAAAGCTGTCGAGGGTAAAGATGCACCCCCCGCCTTCCGGGCATCAGGAACACAGCAGGGTTGGCGCTCTTTCTCGGAAGCCCTTGAATAAAGAATCAATTCTGTCTACTCCAGCTGGCAGCTCCACTCACATCCTCCCCGCCCCTCCCCGACTCCAATCTATTGCACCAGGCCACGTACCCCAACATCTGCTCCTGACTCTGGCCTTTCCGGGCCCAGGATACCCATCCAGTGCCCGGCTGGCTCCCCACCCCGGGCACTCTTCCCTCCGCACCTCCTCAGGAAGCCCCTCAATTCCCATTCTTGCTCCTCTCCATCGCCCCACCCCAGCGCTCGTCTTCCCAGCCTTCCCCACTCGGGGCTCCCTCCCCGGACCCCCGAGGCCAGCGCCGGCCAGGCCGGACGTTGGAGGGCGCCGGGCAGGGGCGTCGTCTCGTCTCCATCCTCCTCGCATCTGCCCCTCCCGCGGCAGCAGGCCGGCGGCAGTACCTGAGGCTCCGGGAAGCTCCCGGCAGCTCCCGCCAGCTCTCTCGGGCAGCGGGCGGCGGGCGGACGGCCTGGGGAAGGAGCTGGGAGCCGCGGAGGACGAAGGGCAGGGGGAGACAGTGGGCGCGCACCGGGCGACGGCCTGCGCCGGAGCTGCGCCCCCGCTCATCGGTTCGATCGGTGCTCCGCGGCCTGGCGCCAGGCGAGAAGGCGGGGCCTGCCGCGGAGATCGCCGAAGGAGTCGATTGGGCCTCCTTCACTTGGAAGAGATGTCTGTCCGCGACAACCGGATGCTCGCAGTGGTGCAGTTGAAGAGAAGAACAGCTGGTTCTCGCGGCCCGGCCCCGGGTCGGATCGCTCCAAACCGGAACGCGCTCCGGGGTGCTGGAGGGAGCTCCGGAGTCACGCGGGCGAGGCGCCTGCTGGCGACAGGCTGACAGGTGGTGGGAAGGTGGTGCTTTGGGTCAGGCCTGGCCCCGGGCTAAGCGAGAGGAGTGGAGGCGTGGAAAGATCCGCTTCGGATCCTTGATTGCAGAGTTGACTGAGAGAGAGCTGCTGAAGGTTGCTAGTCCAGTCTGCTCATTTAGGCAGCAGCAATCACTGATCCAGAGAGGACACCTGTTTCTGTGTATGTAAATCGCTAGATGGGACAGGCTTGGCACCAGTTTCCCCTTTATTCTTTCTTTGTAACGAGGAACCACATCCAGACACCGGAGCCTGGAAGTTTCAGTGGGCAATGGCCCTTGTGCAACCATTCTGCTGTTTTTCTCACCCCTACCCCCCCGTGTATTTGGTGATATACCTATTTAAACCTTCCAGCCTGAAGTAGCTGGGCATAGAAATCCAAAGATGTCCTTTTTTTCCTCCTCGCAGTCTGGCTGGATTATTTAACGCATTAAAAATAATTTATCACATGTATTTTTTACTTAATGCCTATGAGTCCTTTGCTCTTACGATGTTTTAACTGTCTGAGATGCTATGCCACTTACTTTATAAAGATAAGGAACTAAGAGATGATGTTTAAGAATAAGAGAAGAGAACAGGCGGAGGGAAGCTGTGGGAGACCAGAAAGGGGAAGAACAGTTCAGTCTATCGTCCCCCGCCCCTTTTGGTTGATAGTGGTTGTGACTTAAAAATATGATAATTGAAAGATGCCTTGGCTAAGGCAGTGTTGCTCAACTCTAGGTGAATCACCTGGGGTTGTATCACTTGCAAAGCTTTTACTACTCATGTTCATGGCATGTTCAGAAACAGTGAGCCAAGGGGTTACAAATTGAAGCTTCTGAAATCCTAGTGTTAGACTCACTCAGTAGCCTTGAAAGTATTACTGTAGAACCTGGTTGATTTGGATTGAAATGGTCCACCTAGGAGGGAAGCTTTTTGGTTTGTATCTCTGTTTGGGCGTGATGGTGATACTATCCTGCCTGTAAAGATGACACAGAAGTTACTGTTTTTCTCCTACAGTTGATTTTATATCTGTGTATTTGCTTATTATGAATTTTCCTTGCTTTGTTGCCTTAGCCAATTACAGCCTCAACTCTATGCTGGCAACTTAAGGCAGTGTGATTACTGAGCCATACAGGCATTGTTGCCATGCAGCCTTCATTAATATCCTGTATTTAATTTTAACCATAACTCCTTAGCACTGTCAGTTATTTTGTTATGATTGCTTAGGGAAGGGATATGCAGGTCCTACCCTTTAATCACCTGAACAAAGTCCCCTCGAGTATCCTCCGGAGTTGTGAAAATTTAGAAAATGTCATTTTACAGTTAACGTGAGTCACATGTACTAGTAAGCCTGGAAGGTTATAAATAGCACTGAGTCAGAACTCCAGCCAACTTATTTCCTTCCTTTTTTTTTTCTTGAAATTCAGTTATTCCAATGGTTAGTTCTCATATTTTCTTTCTTTCTTTTTTTAATTTTCTCCACGCCAAGACCTTCATTCACTCCCTAGTGGGCCTGGTGTCAGACCTAAAGAATCTATGTTTTCTCTTTTCCAAGACTGAATCTTTGAGCTTCTGCTGATTTGGGGAATGGAATCTGAGCATCTGCTTCTTAAGTAGATTTTCTATCATTTCTCCCATGTTTCTCCATACCTTGTTTTCTTGTAAGGTTACTTGGTGCTTCCCACTTCTGAGCCTTATACAGGCTTTAGTTGTCAGTATCAGGTTGCTTCATGACCTGCTTAGGGTTCCTGTTTCTCAAGTCTGCTGGAGTAATTGCCATTTGGGATAACTTACTTTGCAGCTTTTAATATTTTGTTGCTATTGTCTCCTGTGAAGGAGAAATACTATAACTCAGTTTTAAGCTTTTTTTTTTAAAGGTTTTATCTTTTTTTAAATTTTATTTTAAAAGGGAGTAAAATTAAACACAACAAAACAGAACAGAATGGAACATAAGAAAGCATAAATAAAGCTAGACAACCAGAGATCTTCACTATTGTCTTGACATATTGTCTCTTGTTTTCTTCCAAATGGTTGTCCTTATCTTTGCTTATGGAGAGCTCATACTAAATAATACAGCCAATCTTTTCACAAGATGTGTAGTTCACTGGCTCCCACTTGCTAAGCAGGGGGAGGGGGAGGGGGGACACAGGATGGGGGACAGGACAACATGAGATGTCTGATTCTCAGCCCACATGCAGGCAGGTTCACAGTTTACCCCAGAAACAGGAAGAGTTCCTTATTCTTCCAGCACCCCAAGTCTACCGCATGGTGCAGGTCCCGAGGCGCCAGGGTCTCCCTCCTTCGGGCTGTTGAAAGTCTGCCACACTCGCAGCCAACCCCCAGAGAGGGGAAGAGCTACTTGTTCTCCCAGCACCCTGAGTCAACTGCATGGTGCAGGTCCCGAAGCACCAGGGTCTCTCCCCTGCAGGCCCCCTAAAGTCCGCCATACTCACCTGCTATTTCTTTCTGATGAATTGACCATTCCATTTCCAAAATTCTGAAATGGCCAACAGACCACAGAAAGAATTCTCTTTAAGCTCCTGTTTGAAACCAGCAGCTACAGCGATCTGCTGGCCTTGCTTCAGAGCCACAGTTTTAAGCTTTTGACTACTGATTTTGCAATAATTAGAAATGCTTGATGCTATGTCTGATGCAGCTTTCAAAATTCTCAGTATAAAGAATGGTGGAGGATGAAGAAATAGAGACAAGAATCATAAAATAGTTGAGTTCAGGTAGAGTCCTCTGTTCTGATGGGGGAAAAGGAACTGCTCAACCACTGCAGTGTGTTTATGTATACACTCAACAGGTTGATGACCTGTGACACCTCTCTGCCTAGGAACCTGTTTGCTTGGCTTGCCTCAGATGTCTGGGCTGGAGCAACTTGTTCACATGGCTCATACTGGCTGCTCTATATTCTTGGAATATGCCTTGATCCAGCCCCACATAAGTGATCAATTTCCAGCTTCAGCTGCTCCCTATAGCTTGACACTGAGAAAGATATCTGATTTAATCTGATTGGGACAGTTTGATCTTTTATGTTAGTTAAATGTCAAAGGTCTAAAGTTTAAGTGTTGGATATGTATATGGGGGTATGTATTGAAGTAGGGTGGGAGGAACAAAATTCTTTTTTTATTTTGTAAATTTTATTTTAAAGAGAATAAAACAAAAGAGGGAAGTACAGAGCAGATCAGAACAGGACAACATAGGCAACATAGTACTTTACATTAAGACAACCGGACATCAACAGTAGCTATCACAATATCTCTTACTCTGCTATAGTTGAGCATAGTTTCAAATACAATAATATCAAACATAACAAAATAGTATAAAGCCATGCAAAGAGTGAAAGAATTACAGGGCTTTCTGAACCGAATAACAGAAAATGATCAATGGGTACTAAAATATCTCATTT
>PVJX010033474.1:0-19653 GCA_004027295.1 Dolichotis patagonum | reverse complement strand
GTGGGTCTTTTTCTTTTCTTTTGTTAGTAAGCTTGGTGTCTTAGTTACTTTTCTCTTCTTGCTGAAACAAAATACCTGACACCCAAAGTTAAAGGAAGAAAGATTTATTTAGCTCACAGTTTGTGGAGGTTTCAGTCCATAATTGACTGGATCCAAGGCAGGGTGGCACATGGCAGAGGGGCAACGGTTCATGGTGCCTGGGGCAATGGGAGACAGTAAAAACAGGAAGAGATAGAAAGATCTTTCTGATCTTTATAGAGTATCCAGCCTACTGAGACTGGGGGAGTGCCAATCCAATCAGTGGATTGAAACAGGAATCACTCACTTTAATCACAACATCAACCATGAATCAGTCATAGTTCACCACCTCTGAAAAAAACTCTGTGACTGCATGAGGCTTGGGGAGACATCTAGACACAAACAGTAATACTTGGGTAAGAGTTTGTCTATTTTGTTTACTTTTCAAAGAACTGACCTTTCAATTCAGTCATTCTTTGTATTTTTTTAGTCTCTATTTCATTAATTTCCACTCTGATCTTTGTGATCTCTTTCCTTGTACTAGGTTTGTGTTGGGACTGTTCTTGTTTTTCTAGTATCTTGAGGTGTGTAACTGGGTTATTTTGGAGAGTTCACTTCGTTTTTCTAATGTGAGCATTGACTATAATAAACTTCCCTCTTAGGCTTGTTTTCATTGTGAATCAAAGTTCTGGCATTTTGTACTACATTCCACTCTTGATTTCTTCTGTGTCCCATTGAGTTTTCAGGAGTGTGTTTGTAAGATTTACTTTCTTTCATGATAGAATTCTAAATTTAGTGTGCTATGGTCTGATAGTATACACAGGATGGTTTTGATACTGTTGTATTACTTAAACGGGTTTTATGGCCTAGTGTGTGGGTGATTTGGAGGAAAAGTTCCATGTGCTGTGAAGAAGAATGTATATCCTGTTAGAGTAGGGTAGAATACTCGGTAGCTATCTGTTAAGCCCGTTTGTTTGAAGGCGTGGTTCTCCTCTGATGTTTCTTTTGTCAATTTTTGTTTATTTGGACCAATCTACTCATAAAACTGAGGTATTCAGGTCACACATATAAAATCATTAGTGTTTATTCGATCTTTTATGTCCAATAGTATTTGTTTTATAAAGTTAGGTGTCCTGATATTGATTGCATGTATATTTACAATTGTTATCTCTTCCTGTTGAATTGTTCCTGTTAATTGTTTCTTTGCCTCTTCTGATCAATTTTAGGTTGGAGTTTACTTTGGGAATAAAACTGCTATCCGTGCTTGCTTTTAGGGTGCGTGGTACATGAAATATTGTTGTCCATCCTTTGAGTTCTAGTCAATAAATTTATTTTCAGATTAGATAAGTGTCTTGAATGCAAAGACTACTGGGTTTTTGTTTTTTGATTCAGTCTGATGAACCATGTCTTTTAATTGGGCAGTTGAAGTCATTTACATTGCAAGTTATTACTGAAATAAATTGGCTTATTCCTCTAATTGCATTTTTTTCTATCGCTGACTTCTTTATTTTTCCCATTTTACATGATTACTTTCCTTGCTTCACAAATTCATTCCATCTGACTTTTTTACTTTTGTGGATTTTTTTGTCGCTGCCTAGCATTTTCTGGAGAACTTTTTGGAGTACTTCTTTTATGTTCCTGAATTTCTTAAACTGTTCTTTGTCATAGAATGTCCTTATTTCTCCACTGGGTTTGAAAGATGGTTTTGCAGGGTATGTTAGTCTGGGTTGAAAGTTATTTTGTTTCAGAAGTTAAAACACTTGACCCCAAACTCTCTTAGCCTTTATGTTCTGTATTGAGAAATCTGCTGTAATTCTCATGGGTTTGACTTTATAAGTCATGTGGTGAATATCTTTAACAGTTTTGGGGAGATTGTTTTGTGGGGGGTAGTTTGTCACTGGGGATCAAACTCATGCCCTCATGCTTGCCGGGCAGGCGCTGTGCCACTGAGCTGTATCCCTAAGTCTCTACCAGCTTTTAAGAATCTATCCTTAGAGCCAGAGTGGTGGCACATGCCTGTAATTCCAACACTCAGGAAGCTGAGGTAGAAAAATTGCTGAGACTTTAAGGTCATCCTGAGCTACAAAGTGAGTTCAAGGCCAGCCTGAACTGCACAGTGAAATCCTGTCTCAAAAAGACACAAAAATAAAAATTTTTAAAAAGATCCTATCCTTGTGTTGGATCTCTGGAATTTTCACTGTGATGTGTTATGGACAAGTACTGTTTATCATGGCTATTTGGAGTGTTTTATCCCTTTCTTATCTGTATATTAATTTATTACCCCATATTTGGAAAGTTTTCTCCTATTATCTCTGTAAACAGATTTCTTATTCCATGTGCATTGCCCTCTAATTTCTCTCTAACTGCACTTAGCCTTGGGTTAGTCTTCTTAGTGTCACCTAGTAGGTATTGGGTGAATTTTTCTTACTCTCTTATCATTTTCAAGGTTTCTCTGAGTATATGATCATGTGATCCATTTTGTTCTTGATTTCTGAAACCCTTTCTTCACACTGGTCAATTCTGATGTGTATGAATTCAGTAGAATTGTTTACCTCTGAGATTTCTGTGTAGTTACTCTTCATTGAGTCTATTCTTTGGTAAATTTGTAATTCATGTTTTGAAAAATTTTGGTCAGGTCTTCCAATTTTTTGTTTCTTCCAATACTACATTTGTCAGTTGGTTTGACATCTCTACTGCCTTCTGGGATATGCCATCACCGAGCTTCCTGAGTCTCTTCCTTTCCTCTTTAATTGTGTCATGCAGCTTGGCTCGATGGTGTTTGTTTTCCTTCCCATCAGGGATGTTTGGATCTGCTTAGGGAGAGTAGGGAGTCTTTAGAGGCCTTTTATTGCCTTCCTTTTTCATGTCCCCTGTGTGTGTGAGAGAGAGACAGAGACAGAGACAGAAAGATAGACAGAGACAGAGAGACAGACAGAGAGACAGAGATAGAAAGAGACTAGGTTTGAAGTCAAATAGAATGAAAAGGTCCGGGGGTTTAGCTCAGTGGCATAAGTGCCTGCTTGGCAAACATGAGGTCATGAGTTCGATCCCTGGTGCAAAAAAAAAAAAATCTATAGAATGAAAAGAATTTTTTGTTGATACAAGGATCTCTCCAGTTGGTTTCTGTTTTTCAGTAATTTGTTCTCCACTTTACTGATCAAGAGGTATTGCTAACAACTTCAACTTATTCAATGTAGTTCGTTTGGACCCTGCTGCTGTGCTGTAAAGAGAGAATTTCTGCTGGTTGTAACAGTGTCACTGAATCCAACCATACGTCAGTCACATATATTAAACCTTGTTCTGAAAGCTTTTGCAACACAGGGAGTTAAGAAAAATATCACTGGGTAAAAAAACAGACAGGATGTTGAGCTCTGAATTATTTTTATACATGGGCCTAAGGGCTACTGATGAGGGAGGTTAAGAGAGCGTTTGTGTATGTGGGAAGAGGCACAGATGGGTGAAAAGCATTTAGAGATTGAGGGAGTCCATGAAATCTTCAGAAGCTATTAGTACATCCAAACAGTTCTGCTTGGATCCTCCAAGCCCAGTGTCTTAGTTACTTTTTACTCATCGCTGAGACAAAATACCTGATGCCCAAAGTTGGGAAAGGAAAGGTTTTATTTCTTACAGTTTTTGGAGGTTTCAGTCCATACTCAGTTGGCTCCAAGGCAGGGTGGCATGACGGGGTCTCAGTTCATGGCGGCTGCAAACAGCAAGGTGGAACCCGGCAAAAGAGAGAGACACACCTTCTTCCTGCCATTACATCACATCCTGGCTCCACCCCCTAGGAGGGTGTAGCACGGACACCACCAATCCAAGCACTAGACCATGAACCAGTCACAAATGTACAATGCAAATACATGAGGCCTGGGGGCCACCAACATAAACCATGACACCCAGTTTTTTAAAGCCTACCCTACCCTTGGATTGTACTGTTTAAGTTATAGCACATTAATTCTTACTCTTTAATGCATATATACAGGCCCTGTTATCTATGACACTAAATCCGTGGAAAGGAGGAGGAGAGAGGCAAGGAGGCAAAAACTGAGGAAGGAGAACAGGGAGGAAAGGAAGTCAAAAGATAAAAAGACTCACTAGAAGAAGGAGTAGGTCAAGGGGAAGAACCTTAAAGAACAGAATAATAAAGCATTACCTATGAAAAACTGGAATAAAAACTAGAATTAAAAACCAGAATAAAAAATTAAATGGAAAAAGAAAATGAGAAAAAAAAGAAATAAAAACCGACATGACCCAGTTCAAGCAAACAATCAAGGAAACAACAACTACAACAACCAAAATTAAAATAAAATTAAAAACTTTTGCACAGTTGTCATGGCACTGACCCAGAACATCCACATGGCTCCCTCAGCACTGGAGTCATAGCCTGATTATGAGCTGCCACACAATGTCCTTGTCACTGCCTGCCCAAAGCAGGGAGGGCCATTACTCCCTTCAGACTTGTGTCCTTGTGTTGCAAGCTGTGCTCCAAATGTGACCCACCAGAGGCCTCTGTGGATCCAGCTGCCTCCATATATGGGGTGCAGTTTACCCAAATCCCAGTCTCCCAGTTCTCTGTCAGCTTCTGCCAGAGACCTCACACACCCTCAGTTCCTTCGGAGCCTGGCAGCTTTCATGGTTGTCTCTATCTTTCCCACATGGGCTGTCTTGGCCTGACAGATGACTGGAAGACATTCTGGCCCAGTCACTGTTCACTGTCTCTCTGCTCACAGATGTCGAGCTGTCACAGTCCTATCTGTGGTACCCAGGGCTGCCCCCAGGTAGGTAGAGGGCCCCCTTTGCCAGCTCAGAGTGGTCGGCTATCTCAGTCCTTCCCACTGTGTGCCATATTTTCCCTCTCCACTGACCTGCTTTTGTCTTCTCTGAATCTCCACCTTGGGTGTACCTCACTCTTCATGCTTGGGAGAGAGGTCTATTCCCTCCTTCAGCCTGCTCCTCACCCAAGATGGTGTTAGTGTGGGTATGGGGAGGGGAGTTGCCATATTACAGGAGTGGTCCAATTTCCCCTCACACACTCCTAAAGTACTGGATTTTGGTTCGGCTAGGTTCTCTTTTCATTTATCGTCTTGTGTCAGACTTCATCTTTCACCTTCACTTCAAGGTACCTGCTCTTCTCCAATACCAATTCAAAGACACCATTACTGTCATCCCCTAGGCAGCCATCTTATCTTCCTCAGGAAACACTTCTTTTCTTCATTTTGTTATGAAATGAATTCTAGAGATTGCTAATGTGTGACAAGAAAGCAAGAAGATGTCTGTGCTACTGTGGGAATCCCTATGTGTCACCCAATGAAGATCAGTGAGGACTTCTTTTTTTTAACCTCACAAATACATAACCAGCAACACTGAGATTTTCTGTCTCTTTTCTCTCACAGACTCAGGGAAAAGCTACTTTTACATGAAAGGAGGCTTCGAGAAAGCACAAGTAATTTTCCTAGCCAACATAAGTGAGGATGCTAAAGTGACTTACGTGCTGCTGGCCCTAGGTAGGTATGACAGCCATGACACTTGGGGTAAGGAGGCAGGACTCATGGGTCCATCTTGAACCTGCTCTTATCAAGTCTGATGGATAAAACTAAGAACTACATTCATTCTGTCCAAATACCTTGAATGAAACAGAAAACTTCTCAGAAGGGAACCCATACTCCTTCAGATTTTGGTACTCAGGGAAATGACTCTTTCCGTCCTCCTACCCTGCATAATCCTTGCCTAAGGAAGCAACTTAACCTAAGGAAATACATATGGGGCAGGTGATTTCTGTAAGTGGTTCGTATGACTTGTAATTTCACTGTTAGGTTGTTACCCTGAAGAAATAAAAACTCATTTCACACACACCCTACTCGGGGATATCTACGACATTTCTATTCATTAACCGCAAAAACTGGAAACTACCTAAGTACCCTTCAGGGATACCTTCCCCATCCCTGAAGTAGAATGCTACCCAGGAATGCACCACTGACGCACTCCTCCATGGGGTGAAATTCAGTTCGTCACCCTAAAAGAAAGACAGCAGAGGCACAAAAGCTATACAGTGGGTGATTCCATTCACCTGTTGTTCTGGAACAGACAAAACTCGACAGGGAGAGAAAGGTTCAGGCCAGGAGGATGTAGGGCCCCAGGGGCGATTCATGGGAACTGGGCAGGGATGGAATCCACACATGCGTTTTCCTTGTCTCCCTATGGTGGTAAGCAGGAGAGTATGTGTTGGTCAGAATTTGCAGAATTCAAGCTGAAAGGAGTGAATTTAATTATATGCAAATTCAAAAATAGATGTTAAAAAGGAAGTTTAGAATCACTGAAAATGACATGCTACGGTAGACTCATTAACTCCGGGGGCCAGTCATAATGATTATCTCAAACAAGAATTTGACATTTCTTCAGATCTCCACAACAAAGAGTAAACTAATCCTCAGATTCTGTGGTTCTCAGATTTGTTCCCTCAGTGCGTTACCTAGGTAGGTTAATTTTAAAATATACACAACATAAAAGTTACTGTTCGAACCATTTGAGAGTATATAATTCAGCCACTTTTGGTCATTTACAGTATTGTGAAAGCACCAATTTTATCCAGTTCCAAAATGTTTACATCACCCCCAAAGAGCCCCCCTGCCGGTTATGCACTTACTTCCCCCACCCCCACTGTCCTCCCTCAGAGTTTGGCAACCACTAATTTACTCTCTGTCCCTATAGGTTGGCTTATTCTGGACATTTCAGATGAAAGGAATCATACAATAAATGGCCTTGTGTTTCTGGCTTCTTTTAGTTGGCAAAATGTCATCAAGGCTTATCAACGTGGTAGTGTGTGGTACTACTTCATTTCATTTTACCACTGAATGACACTCTTTTCTTTTTTAAAGTAAGGGACTCACTATACAGTTCAGGCTGGCCTTGAATTAATGGCGATCCTCCTGCCTCAGCCTCCCAAGTCCTGGGATTACAAGTGTGAACTACCATACCCAGTCTATGCTCCATGTTACTGAAAAACACATTCTATTTATCCATCCATTTATCCATTCATGAGCAGCTCAGTTGCTTCAATCTTGTGCCTATTGCGAATAGTGCCACCGTAACCATGGAAATGCAGACTTCTCTTCAACATTCTGATTTCCTCACCCTTGGATATATACCTGCAAATGGGGTTGCTGAACATGCAAATGATTTTCAAACCCCAAATTTCCCACTGGACAGATGAGATATTCTCATTAGTGTTCCCAGTAGTAAGGTTCAGGGTGTTTTAGAAACTGAGAAAGAACTGCTATCACAGGTACTATCACCGTTAAATTCCATTTCCTGGTAGAGCTCACTGTGCCCCTGGTAAATGTCCAACCTGTTCAGGGGTCAGTGACCTGGCATTTGCTGCAGGAGACGAGGGGAGTAGCTGATGCCCATTCTGTTGTCCTGACCTCCATGTCCCTGAGCTGTGACACCTTTCCCTTCCCTCATGGAGCTGGAATTCAGAATCCTGTAAAAAAGCACCTTGCAGGTTTCTGGAAATCAAAATGGAAAGTGGAGTGCAAGCCACCGCACCCCTAAATTGCTCAAACATGCACCGCTTCCTCTATTTTAAGAGAGTGCCACTTTTCTCTTGAAGTCAGTATTCCATTCCATCTCTACTAAATAACCATAAGGAATTTTGTCTCCTAATTCAAGCCCCAATCCCAGACCACGATCTGACCCCCGAGGACTATATGCATTTCAAAAGAACAATAAGACATATGAAAATACCAGAGAAAAATCTTATTAAAGTCACTGAAACAGGTAAGTTACCAACCTTCCTTTTTGTTTGTTTGTTTGTTTGTTTGTTTGTTTTTTGGTAGCGGGGATCGAACTCACAACCTCAGGCTTGGCAGGCAGGCACTTAAGCCACTGAGCTAAATCTCCGGTGCCAACCTTCCTTTTAGTGTATGATTCATGCAATAAGAAAATATGATGTTAAAAGCACAAATTGATCCTACAGTGGATGGTATATTTGAGTTTTAAATGGAAGGAAAAAGTAGTTCACCATGTCCTCTCTCTTTCAGATACCTGTCCCCATGACAGAAATTAGGTAAGTGGATATCCATTTAACCCAGATGCTTCCTGAATTCTATTAGTAGGTAAAGGTGTCTTATAATCAGGGGTGGTTCAGCGATATTGTCAGACCTCTTGCCAGAAGTTGTTATCCATCTCCTAGCCAGATAACTGAATTTTTACCCTCAAGAGAAAAAATTTTGGTTCTTGAATTTATCTTGGTCTTTAATCTCCCATTCCTAAAGCAATGTCTTTTTAGTCTCATAGTAAAAATACAGAAGCTTTGTTCTTAGTGGTTCTCTGAAGATCCACGTTTAGAAAAGGACTTCAGAGAGTTGGGACTTTTTTTTCTCCTTACGAAGTTCGGAGGACTCCTGGATGTTGCACATAGAAAACAAACATTCCATTTCCGAATGACTTAACGTGAGCTGGAGGAGGGGGATGGAAAGTTACAGAAGCCCAGTAGCTCTTCAGAATTTAGCCGAGACTACTCTCTGCCCCTGAGTTATCAGTGGCTGTGGACTGAGGTTGAAGAAAGAATAGCAGACAGGTAATTCTTCCCCCAAGGAACTGGTAAGTGCCAAAGCTTCTAGACGATGTAGCTGTGGGTACTGGTGGATACATAGATGTACAGTTACATAGACAAATGGATACAATGTAACTATAAATTAGATGACACATTTTTATTGATTAAGAGGTCAGAAAATTTTGGTGCAAGCCTTGAGGAAAGGTAGCACGTGCTGTGTCCAGCCACAAAGATGGTAAAACAAAGGCCCTGGGAACGTGCAAGAAGCAGGCCAGGGAGGTGGATGCGTAACTTAAGGCTTTCAAATAGAACTGCAAGGGGAACTGAAGAAATTCCCAAGAGCTCAAAGCTCAGGTCACAGGGAAGAGAGCTGGCTACAGGCAGAATTAAGAAACACGGCAAGAAAACAATGCTCCATGGGACAGGGAACCAGAAAAAAACAGGTTAGCTTGCCCATCAACCGCAGAATGGATAAGAAAGATAAGGCATGTTTATGCAATGGAAAGCTACTCAGCTGTAGAGAAGGATAATCACAAGGCTCTTGTAGGCAAATGGATGCAACTGGAGGTCAGGCTCGTGGGTGAAATGGTTCGGATGCACATGGGTGATCTCTCTAGCATAAAAAACTGAAGAAGTTAGTGGGATCCAAAATGTACAATAGATATTGTGAACGTAAAAGAGGAGGAAACATCTAAAAAGAGAAGTCATTCTTATTTTCCATTATCTTGTTTTAAAGCTCTGTATCATTTTCACGTTCTGTTTTATTTGGTTTTATTCCGTTTTGTTTTGTTTGATTTTATTATAGCTGGTGGTATGGGCAGCTATTTCAAAGATAACAAGATATATTACGGTAGCCATTGTTGATCTGTTATCTTGTTTTGAAGTCCCCTGCATCACAGTCACTGTTTGTTTTGATTGACTCTATTCAGTTTTATTTTTTTTTTGGTTTTATTCTCTTTAAAATAAAATATCCAATAACTGCAAGTATGCTTAAGTATAGATAGATGACCATATTACTGTTTTTGTTAGATTGTTGAGCAGAACTGTTAACAATCTCACTGTTTGGATGTCTACTTTGTATGCTTTAATTCTGTAACCTGAACAACTATTTCCAATGATGAGAGTATGTAACATATCAAGTGGCGATTTCTTAGTGTTTTTGTGGGGTTTTTTTTATTTTTTTCTTTGGAATTCTGTATTGTTGCTACCATTTTTCTGTTTTTGTCTGGTTGGGTTTTTTTCTATTTAAATACAATTTTAAAAAAATTTTAAAAATGTAAAAAAATTTTAAATCCTGTAATACCGGCACTCGGGAGGCTGAGGCAGGAGGATCACTGTGAGTTTGAAGCCAGCCTGGGCTACAAAGTAGTTGCAGGCCAGCTGGAACCATATAGTAAAACCCTACCTTGAAAAAGACCAAAAAATAAAATAAAAAACATAATAAGATAAAGAAGCATGACAAAAATAAGCAGCTCATCCTACCTGAGACAAGGATGATCCTTAATTCCATTCCCGTTTAAATATCTGAAGTATCTGCCATCTTGTGCCACACATACCGAGAATGAAGTATTGTCTTGAACCTTATTTAAGAATAATTTTTTGTTTTAAAATTACAGAGGTGGACAAAAGAAGATTACAGGGCCAAAAATAAAAGGCAGAAGAAAAGGAAGAAGGAAGGAAGACAAGTAATCAGGCAGACAAGAAAACTGAAAACACTTTAGCCCCATCACCTGAATTTACTTTCTTTATTCTTTATTAGTATATGTCTGCAAAGCATAATAATCACATTTGTTCTGGGGAAATTGCCACATATATAAGTATCTTGGTCATTTCTAATCACGTCTCCTCTCTATCCCTTCATCTCCAGATCCCCTTCCCTCCCCCCCGTCTCCAAAAAGTGTGCCTCCATTTTCCTACCAATTCTCTGTTGTTTTGTCCTTCAATTTATTTGTATTATTGATTTCTCATACAAAAGAAACCATACAATAGTAAATCAACATAAAACAGAAAAAATACTGTTTAACCTTTTATGTCTGCTTTCTTTCATTTAACATTATGGTCTCAGGGCTGGGGATTTAGCTCAGCGGCTTAAGCGCCTGCCTAGCAAGCACAAGGTTGTGAGTTCGATCCCCAGTACCAAAAAAAAAAAAAAATTATGGTCTCAGGATCCATCCAATTTCCTACAAATCACTCAGATTTACCTTTCTTATGTCAGAGTAAACTTAATTATCACATATACCACACCTGCTTTATATTACATCCATTCAAAGGGCGCCTGGACTGTTTCCATAGTTGAAGTATTGTGAACCTGCACTGCTGTAAACATAGGGAGCTTGTATTGTTGTAGGTTGTCTCTTCCCTCGTGGTTATTCCCCTTCCTGTGTGGAAGATTTTTCATTTGCTATAATCCCATTTGTTGATTCTTCCTATTATATCTAATGCAGTTCAGGATTTTGTTCAGAAAGTCCTTGCCTGTGTCTTGTGTTCAAAAGTTTAACATTTTTTCTTTGAGCAGATTCAGTTCTGTTTTTGTATCTAGGTCTTGGGCCAATTTTGATTTGTTTTGTAATACTGGGTGAGAGACATGTTTCTAAGTTTATTCTTCTGCACATGGACACCAGCTTTTCCAGGACCTGTTATTCAAGAAACTGTTTTTCTTCCAGCTTATGTTGTTAGCCCTTTGCCAAGAAATCGATGTAAGAAGGGTATGAGTTGTTTCTGCATTGTCTATTCTATGCCCTTGGTCAACGTATCTATTTGGGTGCAAGTACCATGCTGTTTTTATAACTATAGTTTTGCAGCATAGCTTAAACTTCTGGACTGTTATGCCTTCTACTTTGTTCTTGTTACCCAGGTTTGCCTTTGCCATTCTGGGTCCATATATATTCCACAATTGTTTTTTCTAGTTTTGTGAAAAATGTGGATGATATTTTGATTCTATTCACAGTAGATCTATCATTTTGGTTTAATTTTGACAATATCAATTATATGATTCTGACAATAATGATCTGCCTATCCAAAAATACTGAATGGCTTTCCTTTCCAGTATCTTTTTTAATCACTGTTTTCAAAGCAATGCAGTTTTGATTTTACAGGTCCTTTACTTACTTAGGTTAATTCCAAGATATTTAATTATTTGGAAGCTACCAGAAAGGGAAGTGTTTACTGATTTTCTTTTCTCAGTGGATTCATTGCTGGTGTGTAGAGATTTTTCTGGAGTTTGTGTTTTACTCTGTCTTCTGCCATTTTGCTGAACTTATTTGTTAGTCCTGAAAGTCCTCTGGTGGAGTATTTTGAATCTTCTATACATTGGCCAATAAGAACTTTAGCCTTTTTTTTTTCAAACCCCTTTTACTTCTTTTTCCTGCCTTATTTCTCTGCCTAAAGATTTGAGTGCCACATTGAATAAGAATCATGAGAGTGTACCAATTGTCTTGTCCCTGATTTTAGAGGAAACATTTTCAGCTTTTACCCACTTACATGACGTTCACTGTGGATTTGACACAGATGGCTTTTATCAGGATGAGATGGGTCCTTTGATACCTACATGCACCCAGTCTTTCGTCATGAATGGATGTTGATTTTGTCAAAGATTTCTGCATCTGTTGAGATAATTGGATGATTTTTTATCCTTCTGTTTTATGTTGCATTACATTTATAGATTCATGAGTATTGAACCATTCCTGCATCCCTGGGATGAAACCTATTTGTTCATGAAAGAACTCTTGCTGTTGCGTGAAGATGGAGTAATGGCGTTAGAATATCATCATTTTGTGACCCTAATGAACTGAATGATGTAAGCAATGACCATAAAAGTGATAAAGAAATATGTGGTTTTCTTTTTTTCTGCTTTTTGTTTCATTTTGTTTTTGAGACAGGGTCTCGCTTTGTAGTTCAGGCTGGCCCTGGTCCTAAATTCACTATGTAGCCCAGAATGTCCTCAAACTCAAGGCAATCTTCCTGCCTCAGCCTCCCAAGTGCTGGGATTCCTGGTATGCACCACCACAACCCGCACTGTATTAGTGCTTCTTTATGGGAGCATGCAATCTTACTTAAATTAAGCTTGTTTTTAAAAATGAACTTGAACTTGATCAAGGCTCTATATCTAACCATCAATTTAAAAGTAATTCACAGGCCAGAAGAACATGCTAAATGATAACACAATTATGGGACAGGGGGCCGGGGATTTAGCTCAGTGGCTTAAGCGCCTGCCTGGCAAGCGCGAGGTTGTGAGTTCGATCCCCGGTACCAAAAAAAATAAATAAAAATTAAAAAATAAAAAAACAATTATGGGACAGGCAAAACTGAAGCTAAGAAATTCTAACTGAACAAATTATCTAGTTTCTGCAACGTTATCAATGGCTAAGTTGGGGGCATGCTAGAAGAGGATGAGATAAGTAGAAATTTAACAAAGGCTGAGGAGTTGCAAAACTCTGTTACATGGATGATTGATACACTTCTGCAAAAGAATAAGCAAAAAACAAAGAGATAAGATAATCACAGAAATGGCATTGGCTCGGTATTGAATGACAGCATGAATATGGTTATTTTCAAGTGTGAAGAAATTAAGCCTTCATATCTAAACACACTGATATATTTACAGGTGAAATAATATAAAGTTCTCAAATTTTCTCCGAAATAACCACCCAGAAATGAAAGGTATAGGTCAAACAGGACATCGGGAAATAACCAGAGGAGAAGCAAGGTTTTAAAGACAGGAGGTGAGAAAAGAAGAGGAAAAGAAATGGAGAATGGGAAGAGCCAGAGAAAACAGAAGGGAAGTGCGCACCTCCTGCCACTAGAGGTCAGGAGAGGAACGTTCTTTGACGCCCTGAGCGTCAGGCTGCGCTTCCTAACTCCCAAGATTTCCCCACTCGCTTTGAGGGTCTTAAGCAAATCTACTGCATCCTTGTTGGGGCTGGAATCGCCCATTAATCCTTAATGCCAATCCTGTGACCCAGGCTATAGTCAGCCAGTGGCTACCTCCATGATCCACTGTTGGGACATCACAGTGTCATGCCCAGGTGGTCCTTATGCAATAGCCTCCCACCGTGTCACCTTCCTCCCGCCATCCAGGTAGCCTCCCCGGATCATTTAGCACTGTATCACCTCACATGGGCGTAGCACAGTCAAAATATTTTCAGAGAGAGGAAAACCACAGTCACATAACCTTTATTGCAGTATAGTGTTATCATTGTTCTGCTTATTACCTACTATTGTTAATCTTACTGTGCCTAATTCATAAATTAGGAATGTGTACATCTTAAGAAGAAAAAATATTTATTGGACTGAGTACTTATCAAGGGTTCAGACATCCACTGGGGGTCATGGAATGTACCCCATGGGTAAGCGGGGACCACTGCAGGCCTCCGCAGGCGTCCCATGTTCAGCAGGGGAAAAAACCTGGGGTGAATCAGGATGTCTGAGCATTTTTATTGCTAATTTTAATTAAGTTTTATTCAACACCTCAGATGACACATAGCTGAAGCAAAGAATTAGAAGATAGGTAGGGAACAGACCCAAGGCGGAACATGGATTTTAAAGAGAATAAAAAGTGAAAAACAATAGAATAAGAAATATACAAAACAGAGGGAGATCTTCCCAAAGGAAAAGGAAAAGAGAAATGGGTAGAAGCAGTATGGAAAAACCATCCCCCGGTGATGAAGTCTTGGTCACCAACCTGTGATGTGAACCACATGGACAAGTGTCCTTGAAAGAAGAGCAGTCATCTCCATTTTGGCTAAACCTGGCCCTACTGCCATGTATTGATACACGCACAGCTGGTTAAGGTTTGTCCTTGTCCCCTCACTTGGCTTTAAGCAATACAAATCAGTCCAGCTGAGGTGCTGAGAGGTAGTCTTTGAAGCAAGGTGACAGTCAGGGCTGCCCTGCCCCGTGGCTTCCAAGAAGCAGGAGGGAGAACCATGTTCCACACTGTCGGCTGGGATCCAGCCTCGAGATAAGAGGCTGTGACTCCCCAGTGCATAAAAAATTACACATCAGAGCTGAAGCACTGACCCCAGAACGTTAGATACTACCTTGAACTGTGCCATAAAGATCACTCCTTCTGAGTACCCTTCTTTCTGCATAATGCAGAGATGACTCACGCCTCCTACCTAACCCGGCTCACAGCACTCACACACTGCTTGGCTTTCTCACGATCACTCATCCTCAAGTCACTCCCCTCTTCACGAATTAATAAAACCTGGATTCAGCCCTGGTCCAGGCCTCTGTTCCAGTTAGCCATCACCCTAGCTGGACTTAGGATCTCCTTGGCTCCCCACAACTACACATATGCCTTCGTGTGTTTATTCTTGCCATGTGTCACACTGGAAGTGGTAGATTGCAATTAACTTGCTAGGATTCCAATACCTGGTGCACGGGACTGCAGATATAAACTTCCCGGACTGCAGTGAGGACCAGGAAGGGCCCTCTACACTGTGGCACCACAAGGAGGCAGCGGGACCTCTGGGGCCGGAGCTTAGCGAGAGCCATCGGAGGCTTTTAAAGCAGACAGTGAGACCCCACCCTTTGCTCTCTTTTTT
Source organism: Dolichotis patagonum (assembly GCA_004027295.1). Taxonomy (NCBI): domain Eukaryota; kingdom Metazoa; phylum Chordata; class Mammalia; order Rodentia; family Caviidae; genus Dolichotis; species Dolichotis patagonum. The sequence continues at coordinate 4,536 of PVJX010033474.1, read as the reverse complement.
GCCATAAAGGAGAAGCTTTGCCTTGAAGGGCTGCCCATTGAAGTCTGAACTAACAGGCCCCAGTGACCACGGACTGAAACCTCCAAATCCATGAACCGAAATAAATCTTTCCTCCTCTGAAGCTGATTTTGTCCCAGCAGCAAAAGGCTGACTGACACACAGCCAGAGAAGAGCCAGGTCTGTCCCAGCTTGGATGAATGCTACCCCTGTCCTGACCACTGTACATCTCACCCCCATGTGAGCCTCCTCCCCCTGACCCAAACCCCAGTGACCTGCCCATCTTGCTGCTGCCTTTGACCACTGCTCTGTCAGCAAATCCCCAGTGAACTGTGCCACTGACAGTCAGAGGCCGCCATGGAGCCAAAGACCAGTAAAAGCCTTCAGTACCTTGAAAGCATACAGGTATGTCAGTCATTTAGGAACCACTGGCAAAAACAAGATTCATGAGCCCTACATTTACCCAGCCTGTCTCTTCCTCCCTCAAGACTAAGAACACAGAGATAAGAGATTTTTAGGAACGTTCAGCCACATCTAGAAGTCTCCACTGCCCTAAACCTAGGGTCCCCTTGGATTCCAGCACAGACTCCCAAGACCGAGGCTCCCCCAAGCAGAGACAGCCACCTCCTAGGCATCAAACCGACCCCTCGGGGCCTAAGGATTCCTCCAGAGCTACAAAACCAGGACTGACACCATGAGCAGCCAGACCCCAGCCCACCAGAGAGCCCGTGACACTGATCTGCATTCTTTTGTGAACGGGCCACTCTGAACCCCACTTTTCGGTCTGTTTCTCCATCTGAGCCCCTTTTCGTTTTTCCCTTCACTTCCCTTTGTTAGGGGACTGGCTTGGTCTTCGTCAGAGCTGTGGTCCCCTTCTTTCTCTCTTACTTGAATTCAGGCTTTTGCCTGTCAGTTTGTGCTGAGTGCCTGAGAGTCACCTGTGTCTGGTGACACAAGCCTACCTCTGTGTTTCTCTCTTCTAGGTCACAGCACTTCGCATTTGATTCACTGACACTGGATTTTCCCAGAACAGAGGTCATCCTGTCTCCTGCTGGGAGATGATTAATACAATCCCAGTAATGGCCGGGAGGGTCATTTATGGAAACTTTTTTTCTTGCAAGCTGGTTGATACAGTTTAAGTAAGGGGATGTCAAAGCGTGATCTCAGGAAATCGCTGGCAAGTGATGCTGTGTTGGGGGGACCTGGGAAGCTGGGCACAGAGCAACCTGTCACAGCTCTTGGTGTCCCTCACTCCAAGTCTTGGGTTCATCAACGAGGCAGAGTCCAGCAGCTGAGGCCAAAACTTCCATGCACGATCTGATAAAGTGAGAGATGCTGTTCTCACTAGGAGAGGGATTTCATTGCATGTTCTTGTGTTTATTTTTTGTTTTTTGAGTCAGGGTCTCACCATATCATTCAGGCTGGCACTGAACTCACCGTGTAGCCCAGGAGGGCCTCACATTCACAGTGATCCTCCTGCCTCAGCCTCCCGAGTGCTGGGATTACAGGAGTGCACCACCAACCCAGCTCTTACTGCATGTTACTACTAAAGATCTTTAAGGAATAAAAGGATAAAAATTCTTACATATTCTTCCTTCATGTCTGTTCTGTGCTTTGATGATTAACTGCACCTTGATAACTAGCTAGGAGTGTCCCTGAATGTTCCCTGGTCCCAGGTTACAGGGAAAGATCATGCCCGGGCTGCCATCGCCAGAGACATGCACAGGAGACACGGACCATGACGGAGATCCAGCATGCAGCATTTATCTCAACAATGAGGATTTGCCGCTTTATGTTTTCTTAAACCTCACAGGGCTGGAACACTCTGACTCTCCAAGGAGACAAGACGTACGCGGCCTGCGTAACAGAAGTCATGTATTAAACACCTCTGCGAACTGCCAGGCTGAGACCCATGGGCCTTGCCACGTCTCTGCCTTCACAAAGCCTATAAAAAGCTCACACTTAGAACTGAGGTCAAGAAGGTCACTAAAGGCCGGGGATATAGGTCAGTGGCTCGGCGCCTGCTTGGCAAGCACAAGGTTGTAAGTTCAATTCCCGGTACCAAAAAAAAAAAAAAAGGTCACTAAAAGCAAGAACCTCCATTATTGCCAATCAAGTCCTTCCTTCTCCCTCTGCCTCTGGGTTTCTTGGCTGCCTCAGGGCAGGCCAGGGAAGCTGGACATTTGGGGGGTTTCATTATCACAACAACACATGTACCCCAAGAAGCGGATACTGTCTTTGTGTTACCGAGGGAAAACCTTCATATACCCTCTCGCTTCTCTTGCTTTTGGTAGATGTTTAAAATCACTCATTTTGGAGGCCACACAGCTGAGCCATGGACAGCCGGTCTCCCACCGGCTCTGCCGCTGACCGCGTGGCCGGTTTATTCACTTAGGTTTATTCACTTAGGTTTGTTTAATGGTTGCTGACCAGATCTAAAGAGGTCATTTATTTTGGTTAAAGGGAACAAGGACTTATTCAAAGCTAGCTCCAAGGAAATGGAGAGGCCTGTTTGTCCCAGGTCACCATCTCCGTGTGCAGGTGGGGAAGGGTTTTTCACGCCAGCCGTCTCCGGTGCAGCCCTGCCTTGTGGAAAGGAGTCCGGCCTGCCCCTCCTGCAGCCGGCACCTGCGTGCTCTTCTCTTAGGCTGTGCTTAGCAGGAGGAAGTGTTGGAGAGGCTGCTTATGCCTCCAAGAGAACAAAATCTAACTTTTAAAGTTCCATTGTGCAGTGCCGGTGACCACGGAAGCTGCCTCGTGGACTGAAGCTGTGATCTCAGTCTCTGGTACAGTGTCGCTCTCCTGTCCTCTTCCTCGGTTCGCCATGGGACAGCGGCCCTTCTGCTGTCTCCCCCCATTCTTCAGTGAAAGACAGCTTTGTAGCATAAAGATTAACTCCAGGTGTAGCTACCCATGAGGAAAAGAACTGAAAAGACACAAGTCAGAACGTCACCAGCCTGGGTCCTAGAGTGACAGGGTTTCAGAGCTCATAACAACCTGAGCACTTGTCTCAGGACACCGGAGAATGGGCTGAGGATGCAGGGGGTGAGGAGTGGGGACGGTTTATTAAGAGAACGCTCCTAAGAGCAGAAGGGGTCCCAAAAGTGGGCTGCTGAGGTTCTTCGTCCAATGGAGTTATTTATTCAGCAAAATCACTGAGCCAGGCTGTACCCGTTACAATGCAACTTTGAACTGTTATTTATCTCTGGTGAAGCTTGCAGTCCTGTTATTAGGGTTCCGGGGTGCTGTGGGCTCCTTCTAGAGATTCTTTCCACATTCGTGTTGTTCTGTATGAAGAACTGGACAAGACAGATGCCAAAGGTAGCAAGGTTTTACATTTATTAAAGGAAATTGTATTTCGTGTATTCCAGTCTGACACCAGACCTAGGCCATCCTATCAAAAGCCTGCTTGTATTCACGTCAGAACTAAAGACAGCATTTTCTGATTGGTCGCAGTTGTGGGGCTTGTCCACATGTGCCCTGGATCTCCATGACTGACGGGTCACGCCCACTTGCCCTGCTGGCTGGCCATGCCCTAATCTCCTGCCTCAGGCTGGGCCATCCTATCTCCATTTTGGGGCCCGGTTTCTACAGTTCAGCCATTGACCACAGGCCTGGTTTGCCTCATCTCTATTTTGACTCCATCTCAGGCCCTGTCCCTTCATACCTGCCTATCACTCTACCTAATTTAGCTATCCTAGGAGGTTTCCAAAGGGGTGATGAGGAAGCCAAACCCATCTTAAATATAGAATTAAACTGTAGATTCCCTGATTCCTGTCATGGAAAAAGAATTTTTAGGATGTGCCACAAAGGGCAGAAACACAAAAGAGCACACTCAAAGAAAGAGTGTGTTCCTTCAAGAAAGGAAAGTGCCTTATGACCTATAGCGAGAGGCTGGGGGTTTAGCTCAGTGGCACAAGTGCCTGCCTGGCAAGTGCAAGGTCGTGAGTTCAATCCCTGGTTCCAAAAGACAAATCTGTAGCAGGACATTTTTATGGAGCCTTGAGGTACCTTGAGCCCTACTCTCTTGGAGGAGCTCTATGAGAATGCAAAGCATAGCCGGGGATCTAGCTCAGCAGCATAAATGCCTGCCTGGCAAGCCTCAGGTTGTGAGTTCAATCCCTGGTACAGAGAGAAAGAGAGAGAGAGAGAGAATGCAAACCATTCTCATGTGGTTGAAGTTGAGATTTTCCCAATATTATTACTGCTTCCTCAAAGATGGAGAAGGTACAATTTACAGGTGAAATGCACAGGCCCAGTTCCCAATTTGTAGGCTTAATGTAGCTTTAAGGCCCTTAGGATTGTTTTTAGTGAGAATTTCCTGGAAAGGGAAAAGACTTGAGTATATTTTATACCCTGAAGCTCCAATTTTCTAAAAAGTACAATTTTTAAATTCCCTTTTTTTTTTTTAAACCGGGGATCAAACTCACAACCTCGCACTTGCCAGGCAAGTGCTTAAGCCACTGAGCTAAATCCCCAAAATTCCCATTTTTTTAATCTCCTTTTTACCTGTATTTTTTTTCTATCTTACCCCTGTAA
>PVJX010033473.1:0-19653 GCA_004027295.1 Dolichotis patagonum | reverse complement strand
TATTTTTTGTAGGGTTGGACTGGTGGTCACAAATTCTCCTAGTTCCTCTTTGTCATGGAAGCATCTTGTTTCTCCATTAATTTCTAGAGAGAGTTTTGCAGGATACATCAATCTGGGCTGGAGATTGTTCTCCTTCAGCACTTGAATTACTTTACTCCAAGCTCTTCTTGACCTGATGGTCTGTGTCAAGAAGTCTGCCATGATTTTGATGGGTTTTCATTTATAGGTGATCTGTTTCTTTTCTCTGATGGCTTTTAATATTCTGTTCTTATATTGAATTTCTGGGATCTTGATTATTATGTGTCTGGGTGTAGCTCTGTTTGGGTTGTAGGTGGCTGGAGTTCTGTATGCTTCATACCTCTGCATATCATTTCTTTTTTCTATGCTTGGAAAATTTTCTTTAATAATTGCTGTGAATAGCCTTTGTGATTCCTCTGGTTTGATTCCTAGTTCTTCATTCACATACTTTATTCTTAAGTTATAGATCCTCTTGTCATCTTCTAGTCTTTGTATCTTTACTGTCTGCTCCCTTATTATTTTTAAGAGATCTTCCCTTTCATGACCCCACATTGCAAGCCTGTGTTCAATTTTTGATAGTCTATCTTTGGTTTCTTTTAAGCAGTTTTGCCAGCTTTCTATGGAGTCTTTAGTTTCCTGATAATCTCTTTGAATCTGTTTCATATATTCTAGGTTTTTCCTGAATTCTTCATTAAATTTTTCTCTCCATTTTTGTTCCTCCATTCTTCTGTCTGTGCCTTCTTGAGAGGTGCCCAGCCCTTCTTTTATTAATCTACTTATCTCCTGTTTAATTTGAATTAGTATTTCAGTTTTGGTCCTGCTTACGAGGTCCTGAAGATATCTCTTTATGTCCGCTAACACTGTTTTATGTTGCATTTTTGCTGCCCTCAGTCTCTTTTGTATTTACCTCTCCTGGATCAACGTTCTCAGGTTTGGGGGCTGGGAGTGTTTTCTTATTTCTCCCTTTCGTCATGTTTTTGGTTCCTTCCATACAAGTGTACAGTGTAATTCCCAGACCCTTTTATTGTTGGTTAAGTCTCCTCTAGAGGTCGCAGGCTAGGAGATTTAGCCCTCTTCAATAGGTTATCAGAGATTAGAGTTCACCCACGGTCAGTGTGTGCTAGCTCCTCCCCTCTGGGCCAGTCAACTCCTACAGGCCTTCACTGTTTCAGTGTGCACTGATATCAGGGAAGTATTGTAGGGACTCACTGTCTCCCTGCCAGGGGCGTGGCCTAATCTGAGCAGATCCCCCCAATCTGCTCAGTGAGGGGAGCAACCAGCTGAAGCCACTTCCTTATGGAGTTAGGGCTGTCCTGCCCAAATCCAACATGTCATCCAGTTGGTTACCCCTTTCCCATGGGAGGGTCCCATTCCCACCACTCACCGCGTGCCGATGCCCGTCCCGAGAACTGCAGGACTCCCCAAACTCTGACTTCAGCGTGGTTGTGTTGGGAATTCACGGTGCCTCGGGGTGGGTCTAGCGTAGGGCCGGTCCGGGCGAGCTGGATGCAGGGCTGTTCAGCTCCGCTCTCCGGCGGCTCAAGCCAGTCACTTCGGCATGGATCACTTGTTCAGGTCGGGCAGGAATTCAGGTGGCTCGAGGAGGGCACCTTGATCGCTGACCTTAGCTTCTCTGATGATAGTCCCAGGACCTCATATTCAAGTGGTTTTTTGTGGTTTAGTTTTTCTCTGGGTTGTGAGAGTCCATCTCTATCTGTTTGGGTCTCTCCAGGGTGTTTTATTCTGGCATTTGAGCTGTGTCTCTCAGAGAGGGTCTCTCTCCTGCTACCTACCATTCCGCCATCTTGTTCCGAGCCTCACCCTCTTTTGTTTTATTCACTTTCAAATAAAAGAAAAAGATGGTTGTGGATCCCCTCCAAACATTTACAGTCATGGCAAAGCTCACATCACCCTGTGCTCTTATGTGGGCAACACCGAACCCACCTGTGTGTTTAGTATACACTGGCAGAACAAGCAAGTTAGGAAGAGCTGATTCATACACAGAGCCTTAGGATGCTTCAGTGTTTTCAAACATTGATATGTGGCATGGGAAACTCTTCTTCACTGTTATATATTTATGGTACAAAATAGGCATTGAATTTCACTTTAAAATGAATATGTAAATATGATTAGGTACAAAGTTTCCCCTCCCCCTATCACTTTCTATTCACTAACTGAGACTGGGAGAGGGAAGGAGGATGTGCGATGCAGTCACGTCCATCAGCAGCACAGACTGAGGTTACACAGCGCTGACATTAGGAGAGAAGACAGGGAGGCTGCACAGCCAGTCACAACTCTGGAGAAAGTTCAGAGAGATGAAATGTTGCCATCAGTGAAGATGGAGGAAAGTGGGGCACAGAGGAGGAATGTGAGGGGCCTCCAGGATGTGGAAACCACAGGTGAGGGGTTCCTTTCAGGAGCCTCCAGATGGGGATGCGGCCTGAAGGTCAGCTAAGAAACTCACCAGTTACAGCTACTAGATGTGATGCACAGAGCTTTAGCTTCAAGAAAAACATATATTTAAATGGGTCAGGTCTTACAGAATGACACCCTGGCTATTGTAAACCCCATTATCGAGTTCAGTCATCCAAGTATTGTAGTCCTCTGTCTAGTTTTCCTCACAATCCAAAAAGTTATATTTGTAATCCCACTGAGATTGGAATTAACTTGCTGGAATCTCAGCAAGTTAATTCCAATCTACCACCACCAATGCAACCCACAGCAAGAGTAAAAAAACCAAGACATATTCCAAGTTAAGGGCAGCCTAGCAGTCCTAAATCCAATCCCCATGAGGACATGAGGACAAAGGCCCTGATCCTAGGCCTCTCCCAGATTTATTATGTTGTGAAGAAGGGGGTGGCTCAGAGATGAGTGACAGTGAGGATGGCTGGAATTATGTGAGTAACTGGAGCTGGCTGGCCAGGTGCAAGATTGGCATCTCTGTAAATTGCAGAGATAAAGATAAGTAGAAGGATCAATTTACATAATCCAATTTAGGTAGCAATGGAATTGTTTTGGGAGTCTATTGCTTTGGTTCTGATATGCAAACTCTTGTGCCCTGGGGAGTCACAGCCTCTTTTCCTGAGACTGGTACCCAGTTGACATTTTCAGAGCTATGGGCTCTAACATCTGGCATGCTCATATTCTGTACTTATCTGTATTGTATGGAGAACACTATGAGGGAAAACAGGACAATCTGTGGCTACAGAGATTGCATGTTAGCACCTCAGCTAGCCTTATTTGCAATGCTTAGAGCCAATTGAAGAGAGAAGAAAATACCATAGCCAGTTTTTTACATATCAGTGTAAGGAAATGAATCTCTAAATAATCAAAGTCACAGTAATTTTTTTAATTCAAATGGAGTCACTGGAGTTGCCTCCCACACTGGCTACCTCAGATCAACAATAGTCATGAGGTAATAAAAGGGGGCAGAGAAACTACACAAAAGAGGGGATTAACAAAAGGAATTGGGAGGATAAGCAAAGAAAGAAAGTAGGGAGGAAGAGTCAGGAAAGGGGAGAGAAAAGAGGAAAGACAAAAGAAAGGGAAAATTTGGGACCCATTTTTTATTGTTTGTCATCAAACCTGCCTGAGCTCCTAGGTCATGTTCAACACCACCAAATATTTATGCTCCAAAAATACCTGCTTCAGAGAGATTGGGACTTTCCAGCCCTAAAGCTGGTTGCAGACAGCCTTGCAGGGGAGGTGCCCAGTGGAAGACCTGTCTGGAGGAGGACACATGCACAAAAGTGCTTAAGAATGCTCAGGAAAACTGTTTAAAGGGCCAAATGCTGCAAAGTCAGAGATTCAGAGTATTAAAACTCAAACACATAAACTAAGTACCTATGAAAATGTCAGAGAACAAAGAGCTCTTCCAATGCTTCTGATTGTGTACTTACAAGATGATAATGAGGAAATAAATTATAAACTTGATATCATTTAAAAAATGGAGGAAACTACAGCTATAAAAAATTGACATCTCAATACATTATATACACACTGTTAATCTTTCAAATCATCTTTTAATCAAGCCACAAATATTATTCACAATTCAATTTGTGTTTTATTATTTGACTTAATCAATGTAATATCACCTTTAATTTTCCTTTCAGAAGATTATTACTACAATTATGTCTTAGATATGAAACATTAAAATAAATTCTTATATGCTAATGTCTTACGTAAAATGCTGAGATAGTTTATGAAGGAGTTGTGCCCTGGAAAGCTGCAGTGGGAGGCAGGACCAAGGGGCAGGACCAAACTGTAGTCACCTTTCCCAGCGGTGCGAAAATACCCCCAATCAATAATCTGTGCATTACTTTTCCCCGCCCTAAGCACCACCCCGGTCAGAGGTTATATGAGTACCCTAACCCGCATGTGCATGTTAGAGAAGTCCAGGCTGTCTGTGGTCGTGGACTTCCCTCCACGTCCTTGGGAATAAAGGTCTCTTTATCTCATATTTTGCTGTTTCATCGCGCCGAAAATCCTACATAATGGTTCCCTGACCTGATGGTAGTGCGCATGGCTCCTGGGATTCCCCCCCCCCCCCGCCAATTTGAGGTCCCCTGCTAACTCACAGACAGGACTGTATCTTGGATTCTTACCTGTTCTTTTCGCACACGGAGCCAGTCTGTCGCTGACATTATGGTTTATTTCATTAACCTTAGATGAGCCAAATTCCGTCCAGGGTTTTCTGTTGAAGTGGGCTGCCCCACACAACTTCCCAGTCCATCCCGAGGCTAAATTAATAGTTCTCACGTTCCTTGGACAGTCTGAGGCAGACCTATTACTCTGATCCTCTGGGATCCCCACTTATACCCTTGGTGATGACCAAAGGTATCGAGCTGGGACCGGTTATTTTAATTGCACTTCCAAAATTAGGTGCCGATCTTCTTTTGATGACTATGATCCGGACAATTTTCACGTTCTTTGGGAGGAGAGATAAATCTCTCATATCCTGAGGCAAAATTGTTCTTTTGGCTTACTTTTGATTAGGCAATGGGGAACACTTTTTCCTGTCCCCACAAAGACACACTCCTGGGGTGCCTGGTTCTAACCTTGGCGCCCTGGGCCTAAAAAGAATATAAAAATTATTGCCAAGAGGCATGGCCGACCTACAACCTTAGCAGCAGCCCATGGCCTGAGGAGTAAACATTCGACCCTTCTATTCTTAGGAACCTTTTCATGTTCTGCTACATGGCTGACAAAATGGCAGAAATTCCATATATACAAGCTTTTCCTTAAGGACCTGTCTTTCTCACTCTTTGTCTTATAACCCTCCCCTCTTTTCCACCAGATCCTTTAGAGATTCCCTCCCTCTCACCCACAGCAGCCTCTGATTCGCCCCTTAGTCTCTCAGTGGGATAAGAGTGGGTCCTCAATAGAGCCAGTGCTGACACCTGGAAACTCCCTGGGGAGGCTTACGCCTCCTGCTGTGGACCAGGCCTCAAGACAAAAGACCATGCAAATGCACCCATACCCTGAGGATTGTTACCCTAAATAGTTCCCATCCCCCTAGCAAAGAGTCAATCATAAATTAGGTTACTTTTTTGCCATTCTTATTTCAAAATATCTCTATCAACTAATCTGCAAATTGTTCACACTAGTCAAACTGGCCAAATATATTTGAGTGCGCTCTAAATCTGCTCTGTAAACAGCTGTTCCTTTTTATTTGAGCTCAATAATTTTTTTCCTCCTCTTTTACATTTTCAGATCAGTTAATCAAGGTTTATTTGGGTTATACATTTAAAAAGCATGCTTCTACTTTGGTTACCAGCTAATTAAAATGTTAAAATTGGTTAAACAAAATCCCTTGGGTGAGAAGACACTGGACAGGACTTCAATTGATAAATAAGAAAGTGGCCACCTGGTAATTTTAAAACCAGCTCTTATTTGTCAATTGAAGGCCCTGATGATCTCCATAACCTTATGGGAAACACCCCAACAAAAGTTCATATGGCTGAGACAATTCATTTTTGCTGATCTTATGGTATATTTATGCCTTCAAATATAAATAATGACAAGTGTTTTCTTTTTTTAAAATTTTATTTAAAGAGAAAAAGCAAAAAAGAAAACAACCAAACAAAACAGAAAAAGGGTAGCAATAATATAGAATTCCAAAGGAAAAAAATAAAAGAACAACAACAAAACAAAAACAAAAACACTAAGAAATTGCCACTTGATAAGTTACATACTGTCATCACTGGAAATAGTTGTTCAAGTTACAAAATTAAAGCATACAAAGTAGACATTCAAACAGTGAGATTGTTAACATCCTTTAGAGCACTTTCTTTTCCCCTCTTTTCTTTTATATTTTTTTTAATTTTATTTTAAGGGGGGTAAAATTAAACACAACAAAATAGAACAAAATGGGATATAAGAAAGCATAAATTTCAAAGCTGGACAACCAGGGATCTTCACTATCTGTCATATTGTCTCTTGTTTTCTTCCAAATGGTTGTTCATATCTTTGCATATGGGGAGCTCATACTAAATAACATAGCCAATCCTTTCACAAGATGTATAGTTAACTGGCTCCCACTTACTAAGGGGGGTGCACAGGACAAGGCACAGGACGACATGAGATGTCTGATTCTCAGCCCGCACGCCAGCAGGCTCACAGCCACCCTCCAGAGAGGAGAGGAGTTCCTTGCTCCCCCAGCACCCCGAGTCAACTGCATGGTGCAGGTCCTGACAAGCCAGGGCCTCTCTGCTTCAGGCCACTAAAAGTGTGCCACACTTACAGCCACCCCCCAGAAAGGGGAGGAGCTCCTTGTTCTCCGGCACCTTGAGTCAACCGCATGGTGCCGACGCACCAAGGTCCCTCCCCTGCAGACCCCCCAAAGCCCCCCATACTCACCTGCTATTTCTTTCTGATGAATTGACCATTACATTTCCAAAGTTCTGAAATGGCCAACAGACTACAGAAAGAATTCTCTTTAGGCTCCTGTTTGAAACCAGCAGCTACAGCGATCTGCTGGCCTTGCTTCAGGGCCACAAGTGTTCTCTTTCAGATCCAGGTGTCTGCATTTTCCTTGTGCTCCAGCTAGGAGATTCAGATCAGACCAACACAAGACCACCAGTCAAATAATATATGTTATACCTAGAGATGCTTAAATAATGAACAGTCCAAACAATGTCACAAATTTCTTCAGTGCTCAAATGTTAAAGACACCCATGGTTAACACAAAATAATAGTTCCATTTAATGTTCTATGTTATGCTTACTGCCTCTACTGAACTGTACTGTTATCAATCTTATAGATGTTTAACAACTAAAATTAAGAGATAATTACAAATTCCTTTTGCTGGGATCCACCAGATATTTTCCAGAAAAAAGTTATATGACACTGCAGCTGATCTCTCTCTCCTAAATGAAAAAGTAAAATTAATAAAACAGGCCATCCTCCAAAAATCAGATGGCATTAGACATTCTAACAGCACAGGAGGTACTTATAAAATTATAAAGCCTAAATGTGTTTATGACAAGTAAATGACATGTCAATTTCTAAAATTCACTCGAACTTATCCTTATCCACCTTATGAGAAACCATTACTAAAATTATACTCATAAATACCCTATTGATTCTGTTATTTGACTCTTGCATACCTGATTGTTGGCCTTTGTCTCCTTTAGACTTAATGGTGTACATCTACCCAAGATAAAAACCAGATGTCTTGTGACTATGGAGAGGACAGATAACTTCCTCTGGAGGCCAGATCCCACCCAAGACAAAAGGCTAAACTTGATCCTCAAACCCCACAGGGGGACCTTCTTACTGTGGCTTTTCATGGTTTCAACAACAGAGATAAAAATAAAAAAAAAATAACAATCTGATCTTTTAGCAGACACTTGGAGCTCTGAGACAGGTAAACTGAGACAAGGTGGAGCTGCCTGAGCCCCTCCCTGACCATGCTTCAAGTGCAAGTGCAACAAAAAGGACACTGGGCAAAAGAGTGCCCCAACCCTGACGTTCCTCTGGGGCCTTGCCCCTTGACAATCTCAAGGGCCATTGGAAGAGTGACTGTCCTAGCTGCCAGAGAGTGGGTAAGCCATCCTCTAACTCCTTGCCCTCACAGGAGATCTCATCACCACCGGATTCATTGCTGACTGATCTACTTGGACCAGTTGCTGAAGACTGATGGGGCTCAGGGTCCACAGCCCCCACTGAGATACCCTTCTCAGAGCCCCAAGTCCCACTGGAAGTCTCAGGTAAGACATTCTCTGTACTTGTGGACACAAAGGCCATATATAGGGTTATTCCTGAATTTTCAGGCTGTTGTATTAAGTCCTCAGTCTCTATAGTGGGTGTTGACATCCAAGCTATGCAGCCTTTGCAGACAGGGCATATTCCATGCAGGTTCCAAACTCTCTCCTTTACCCATAACTTCCTAGTAATTCCAACATACCCCACTTTAATTAAAAACAAAAAGTGGAAAATGTTGCTCCCTAAATAGACAATAATAAATTTTATAAGCACTGCAGAGTTACAGTGAATAGTTTGTATGTAGGGATCTTCTTCAAAAGCTTAACTTCTCCTTTACCTTCTCCCTCCCTACAGCTCTAGTCCTCCAAACACCCTCACAGTGCACCACAAAATCCTCCCCTCCCCTTCCTTCTTCTCTGGTGGATCCCATAGTCAGGGACACCTCCTATCCCACTCGTGCAACCCATGCCAACCCTATTTTACATGGAGTGATCCAGACACTCTCAGGTCTCAACAACTTACTTGGAATTTCTTTTGCCTCTGGATTCCTAACTTTGCAGCTCTAGTTCAACCCCTCTACAAGGCTTTTAAGGGGCCCTTATCAAAACCCCTAGACCCCACTATGCCCATACATGCCTCCTTTCTTAAATTAAAAGAGGCTCTCCTAAAGGCTCCAACCATTACCCTTCCTGACCCCAACCCAACCCTTCACTGTATACACTACTTCATAAGCCAGGTTACACACAAAACACTCAGGGATGGATTTTCCAGGGATCAAAACTTGTTCTCCCAGATGAGCAGGCCCTAGACATTATCACTGACTTACATAACTGTTTCCATATAGGATCACAGGCCCTATACAGGCTCTTAGCCCCAGTAGTTACACATTCTTCTCTAAAGGCTATCAGTCTTCAGATTACTCACTCCTGTCATCTCTGCGCTAAGACCTCTCCTCAGGGACACATAGCACCCCCTTCCTTCCCTGCTCATCAATTTCGTGGACATACTCCTGGTCAAGACTGACAGATAGATTTTACTCACATGCCCTACCACAAAACTCTTAAATATCTTCTCACCTTTGTTTGCACATTTTCAGGATGGATAAAAGCCTTTCCCACAACCAGGGAGACTGCTGATGCAGTTACTAAGATCCTGTTATGGGAAATCATCCCAAGGTTTGGTCTACCTCTGAGTATTCAGTCAGATAATGATCCAACCTTTATTTCTCAAATCACCCAACAGGTATCCTCAAGCTTACACATCACCTGGTGCCTACACATTCCATAACATCCTCAATCCTCAGGGAAAGTAAAAAAGGCAAATGGCCTCATAAAAACACACCTTACAAAACTTATTTTAGAATTATACTAACCTTGGCCTCAACTTTTGCCCCTAGCCTTAGCCAAGCTCAGGGCACTTCCCCAGGCTCCTACATTTTTAAGTCCTTTTAAACTTATGTATGGTAGGCCATTATTACTCCACAATCTTCCTACCCCACAGAGTCTCCCTCCTCTTGCTGACTACATCCCAATCCTCTCCCTCCTCCGACACTTGTTGTGACAGCATGATGATCTCTGCCTTTCTCAACCTTCTGAAGGGACCAAGCCAGATCCCCCCAGATTCCCAGGAGATCTAATTTATCTCAGATGTTCTAAATCCACAGGACTACAACCAAGATGGAGTGGCTCCTACTTGGTCTTCTTGACAACCCCAACCATGATCAAAGTTGCTGGATTCCCATCCTGGTTTCACATCATGCAAGCTAAATGGTGCCCTCCCAACCCTGAATCTAACCATCCTTAGTGGTCATCTCTCTTCTGTTGCCCACCTGTCTCCGTCTCACTGAGGCCTCACAGGCCCAACTCTTAGGCTAAGTCATGTTCTGTTATCCAATTTGGTTCCTCATTCCTTACATTTTATTAATTATCTTTTTTACAGCAGGACTCTTGAGAGTCTTTCCTAAAGACTCCCACATCATGCGTAAGATCATCTTCATGTTATTCTACATGACAACTGTCTCAGTGCTATCTACTCTCAGCTGTTTAGTCAAACGAGAGATCCCTGAGGGCCTAAGCTCATATCTGCCTTGTAGTGACACAGCCATGGCTCTCCCCACCCCTCTTATTCTTTCCAACTCAACTCCTGGACCAGAGAGGAGCCCTACCGACCTACACCTTTAATTTTTACCCTTTAAGATGGGACAATAAATACCTCTCACCACTTTACTTATCCTAACCCCACACTTATTTTTCAGATTCTACCTCACCATGCTCCTAATAAAAGGACACATTTAAATCAAAGGCACCTTTCTTCCTACCTCCCCTGGATTCTAAATATAATAGTGGTCTTCCTCCTCACAGCACCTTGTCTCTTGGTTTTCTTCCAGTCCAAGATACAGACATGCGCCAATGATAAAGTTGTCCTGGCCAAACCACCTGCTACCAGCTTCTACATGGACATCAACCATCATCCCCATCAACCTTCCTAAGCCCCAATACAGCACCCCCTTCCAGCAGGAAGTAGTAAGAGAGAGATTTTGCTCCTTTTCTAACAACAAAAAGACGGGAATGAAAGAGCTGTGCCCTGGAAAGCTGTGGTGGCAGGCAGGACCAAGGGGCGGTACCAAACTGTAGTCACCTTTCTCAGTGGTGCAGAAATACCCCCAATCAATAATCTGTGCATTGCCTGTCCCTACCCAAAGCACCAACCGGGTCAGAGGTTATATGAGTACCCTAACCCACACGTGCGGGTTAGAGAAGGCCAGGCTGTCTGTGGTCTTGGACTTCTCTCCATGTCCTTGGGAATAAAGGTCTCTTTATCTCATATTTTGCTGTTTCATCGTGCCAAAAATCCTAACAGTTTAATATAAAATATCCAAACTGCATGTAGTTTTTAAAACTTCCTAATTTCCTAGGACAAGAATATGAAAGGTAACTTAATGTGTCCAAATCTGATGCTACTAACTAGTGTTCTCCTCTCCATCTTTGTTAAACTTCACAACTTTGCCTTGGGACTGCTCCAGTGAGCTGAAATTTATTTTCTTCCATTTCACGTGCTACTTCTGATTCATGTGAGACAGATGACGAAAGGGCCTTTAGAGTCCAGACAGATCTAATAAAGGAACTTTTCAACCTCTTCAACTATTTAGAAACAACACACACACACACAAGGTAAAGGCACCTAAGACTGATGGGGCACACCTGTCACCCCAGCACACAGGTGGCTGAGGCAGGAGGATAGAGAGTTGGAACCGAAGCTGAGCAACTGAACAACACAGAGAGACCCAGTCTCAAAATCAAAGAATACAAAGGACTGGTGATATAGCTCAGTGTGAATGTCCCAGGTTTAACCCTGAACACACACACGCACACACACACACACGCACACGCACACGCACACACACAGGATGATGAGCACATCCAGAGAGTCTTTTATATACAATAAAAGCACACATTACAGAATCCTCCTTTACTTATTTCACCACAAACATTCTTTCCCAAATATGTGACAGACACACTGCAGCTCTTGGGCTGTCATAATAACACGAACTTATAGACTAAGGACAGCAGGGCTTTACTCTCTCACAGCTTTAGAGAAAGTCTCAAACTGATCCCTTTCCACAGTGACCATCTCAAATAGCCTCCAGGACCATGTAAGCCATTAAGTCAAATTACCATGAGACATTAAAACACTGGATTCAATGGTGACATTCTGTCATTTATAATATCGCTTTAAAGTATGGACTATAGCTGTGCAGTATCTATTAAAAGAAAGAGTAGATATGAGAAGGATATTTTCTGATCATTTAGAAGAGTGGTATAAACTATTTCTTTCATTGTGTATAAAATCAAGAGAAATCTTTCTTTAAGATAGGTTTTGATAAATCCAAGGTGTGTATGTGTGTATATGTGTGTGTGTGTGTGTGTATACATATCTACAAAGAAACAGGCATGATCAGAAATTTACCCATTTCAAAACCTATTCACAAGCAAATTCACATTGACTATGTAGGGCATATTTATTTTCTTTTACCTTTTGCCTTCCACAAAGTAGCAAGTCTCCTGCTTGAAGACAATTTTCTTCTGTATCATATTATTTTTAATTTTGGTGCCTTTATGTCATTTAATACCTAGAACAAAGAAAAGATTATATCTAATACTTATTTCTAACATGATGAGAGTTTACCTAGTCACATCAAAAGAGCTTACATGCTGTTAATGGTTAAAAAATAAATGCTATAGATGAGTTCTCATGAAGTGAGAATTGCATCTTTCTCTTCCAGGAGGCTAAGAAGCATGAGTCTTCCCCTCTGAGACACTGATCTACACACACCCCCGTATCCTGGGGACTGCAGTACTGTCTGGAATGAGCAGAGCCCTGAGTATCTCTCTGTGCTGCAGATGCAGATTTTCTGAGGAATCCTTGGACCCACTGCTGCACACAGCATGGACTGTAGCTCTACTGTTTTCCTCCACATACAGAGGATGTTTTATAACACTAGGTTCACATGAGAAGCCTCCCACCATGCTCTTCACTCTTCTGTATCACTGCACCCACCAGGGAATTTGCATTTTGTCCCCAGGGAGGACCTGCCCAAGCAAGTCTCAGATAAGAGCTGGCTCTAACTTGGCCTTGACTGATCAGGGCTCTTCAGTTCAGTTTCTCACAATGAGGCTCCCTCTTCAGCTCCTGGGGCTGCTACTGATCTGCATCACTGGTAAGGACACAAGGATATTGGAGGGGCACAAGGTGAGAGGGTGACATTCAGGGTCCCACTACCACCTGATGAGTTCTGTACATACCTGGGATGTGCAGCCATGACTTGAAGCATCGGTATGTGAGGTCACATCAGTGAGTGAAGAAAATTCCTAAAGGACTCAGGACCTGGCCTCTTATGAAGTCTCCACGAAGAAAGAGCAGGGTGCTCAGATGAATTCTAGAGGGATCCTTGTGATTAGAAATCTTAGGGGCTGTCACAAAATTGAAAGGCTTTCACTGTATACTAAAATGATAATGATAGTTTAGCTTGATAATGACACAAAAGAGAAAACTATGATAGTGGCTCATTAGGTTGGTTCATGATTTTGCACTTCTCTTTCATCATTTTAGGATCCTCGGGAGATATTGTGATGACCCAGACCCCACTCTCTCTGTCCATCGCCCCTGGAGAGCCAGCCTCCATCTCCTGAAAGTCCAGTCAGAGCCTCCTGCATAGTAATGGAAACACCTATTTGAATTGGGTTGTGCACAAGCCAGGCCAGGCTCCTCAGGGCTTGATTTATCAGGTTTCCAACCATCATGCTGGCATCTCACACAGGTTCAGTGGCAGTGGGTCAGGGACAGATTTCACACTCGAAATCAGCAAGGTGGAGGCTGAGGATGCTGGAGTTTATTACTGCTGGCAAGGTACAAAACACCCTAACACAGTGATACAGCCCTAAACAAAAACCTCCCAAGCTAGAGATGCCCAGCTGCCTCCTGCACTGCTGTCTGGGGAGCAGCACAGCACAGAATGTTCTGTGTGAGAGGAAGAGGTTGAAGAATCAGAACAACAAGTTGCAGCTGAGGGCTCTGTCCAGGACAGAGACTGAGGAAGACAGAAGAGCAGCCAGGACCTGTGATCTGGTGAGAATCTGACACAGAGGGACAAGGCTGCAGAAGACTCCAATGGGGATAACGTGAATATGCATTGTCCTCTCAGCCTATCTGTCACTCCTGCAGAGCCATCCCTGTCCTGAGACTCAGTGGATCATTGGGAAGTGGTGCACCTTGCAGGACTCTTGGTCTTAGTGACTCCATGAAGAGTAAAGATCCTGGACAAAAGAAACTTCAGCCGTGGCACATCTCTCTCATCAACGTAGCACAGTAAACGTGAGCATCCAAACTGTTCTGCCTCATCACATACTGGGGATGACCTGAGAGAAGCTGAAGGATCTGCATTTGGTGATATCCAGGAATAAAGCTACCATGCAAAGAGGGCAAACAAACACTCAGAAAATGTCTCACAGCAGTTAGCAGCAATTGCACAAGGGGTTTTGGGGCCATTTTTGCTTCCATTCTTCAGTACCATTCACAAACACATATGTGGCTTTAGTCTCCACAAGGGTCATTCTTTCCACACTTTTTAGAAGCAAACAAGACATGAAGATGGAATTCTGTCAAAATAAAGGCATGTAGCTCATACCACCACCCACCCTCTTGATGATCAGTTTCTTCCTTTTAAGGAAAATCCTCAAGGCCACTTCTTTTCCTAAAGTTAGGATGACAGCAATGCATTAAATTATAGGGACTGTTTAATATTCATGGCCTTTAGGACAGCTTACAATGTATATATTAAAAAGTGCCTCTAATACCATTATGCAAGTCAGTACGTACTTATTTTCCAGATCTGGCAGCAGCTAATTTGAGGGGTGGACAAATTCTGGCCACATTTTAAAGTCAGAACAAACATGGTTGCTGAGATATTGTACACAAGCTGAGACAGAAACACAAAATTTTGTTTGGAAATTAGCCACCAGAAAACTTGCAATGACACTTCCTTAGGTGGGAAGGTAGCCAAAACAACCTCAAGAGAAAGGTGGGAATAAGCACTTGCTATGAAACATATTTCCAATTTTGAGGTGGCACTAGACCTCCAGCCAACACCTGTCCCTGAGGCAAATGCCATGGTGGAATTCTGGAGTTCTGGGAAGCCACCAAAACTGGAGGCAGATTCTAGGGCTGGGGTGAGATTCGCGGGAAATGAGTGTAAGGTGATGAGGGCAGACTGGTCCCTACCAATCCACAGAAGTCAAAACACAAAGGTAAAACAGCTCTAGAGGCTGTGACAGAAGAGCCACCTGTGAGAAGGAGACACAGAGAGGAAGAGGGAGAGGGAGAGGGAGGAAGAGAAACAGAGACAGATAGACACACAGAGACACACCAAGAAAGGGAGAAAAAGGAGATCCTAGAGCCAAGACAAAGTTTTAGAAATGATTTTCTTTGTCAAATGTAAAATTAAAGTGTTGAATGAACATCAAAATGTCTCTCAGGTTGGGTTGTTATAAATGGACAAAACACTGTGTCTCTTAGGAGGTCACAGCTCTTTGGGGGAAGGGACCAGGTTTCAAACATTACTTTTATAAAACACACCATCCTGCCATGTGTCTGTCAGTCCTATGAAGGGAAAGTTCACAGGAAAATTGCTAATCTTCCCTTTCAATTATCTTGAAACATTTTCTTCTACCATGCTGGTGCTATGGCAAACACAAACACGGTAGCAACATATAAGATGCAGAGGCAGCGACAAGGAATCAATTCTTATAAAAATGTCACACCCAAAGGCTCAGGGAGAGAGGCTTCTGTGGGGCTCAAAAGGGGAAGTACAGAGGTAGAGCACTTGGCAGTCTCTCATTGGTTCCTACAATGTGTGTCATACTGACCAGCTGTGCATCACAGTGACCTGCCTTTCTCAGAAACAGCAGTAGCAGGAACCGTAACAGGAACTGCTATCTGGGCAACAAACAGAAACTCAAGTGCACTGGCTGTGGGTGTGTGGGGTCTTGTTCTGCTGCACTGGGATCTGCTTTAACAAGTGCACATGTCTTCACGATATCTCAGAACCTGATGTGATGTGAAGAGCCTGATGCCTCACGTAAACCATAATTTCTTAGAATATGAAGTGCAAGGTCACTTGCTTAGTTCATCGAGCTTGATTCCCAGTGTTCTTCCCCGATTTGAACCCATTCTCTCACTTACCCTCATCCTCAGGCAACTACAGCACACAAGCCATTCTGTACCTTGCAACAACTCTCTTTTGTACCTGATATCACAAGCTTATTATTCTCCTGTCACCAGCCCACTGGCCACACCTAGTTAAAAAAATCGGTACCAAGAAAGGCATGAAATCAAATAAGATACACGGTTAGACAGTAGAGAGCAGACAGGGAAGATCACAGTGGATCTACTTTCAACTCAGGAAAATCCCAATTTCAGGCTGCAGGTGTAATTCAAGGCAGTGCTTCACTAGCATGCGGAGGTCCTGAGGTCTGTCTCAAACACCTCACAATAAAAGAAAGGAGGAAAGAAAAAGGAAAGGAAGGAAGAAAGGAAGGAAGGAAGGAAGGAAGGAAGGAAGGAAGGAAGAGAGAGAGAGAGAGAGAGAGAGAAAGAAAGAAAGAAAGAAAGAAAGAAAGAAAGAAAGAAAGAAAGAAAGAAAGGAAGGAAGGAAGAAATATCCAGTGTAGATCCATAGCCTGACCAGGCTCCACTGAATCTGTGTACACGGATATGGACATGAGGAGTTTTCTGAGTCCTGCACCAGAAACCAAGCATGGCAGCCAAGCATGGGAACAGGGACCATGACAGTAAATCAGGGCAAACAGATCCCCAAATACTTTAGGCAGAGAGTTGATTTGATATGGGTTTTTCTTTTGTTTTGGGGGAAAAGGGTTTTCATCATTATTATTCTGTGTTTTACAACAGAGTTGGACCATTCCTACCTTCAAATGAAAAATCACAGCATTGGGGAAAATCACTGACTTACACAGGATGGTTAAGATGAAGAGCTGAGGATCTCATCCTGGGTCTGAAGTGATCTCCACGCCTCCTCCAGAGGAAAGAAAACCTCTGGCCAGAGAATGACACCATCAAGCCTTCACTCATCAGGATGGTTAAATTTTCTGGTGGAAAACAAAGTCCTCAACTCTTGCAAGACTGTACTCAGCTCTCAGACAGCATCAGGGCCTTCACAAGTACCTAAAGCTGAAGGGAGTCAGCAGCTCCAGGGACATCCCCAAGGCTAACCGCTGGGAGGCCACGCTCTGTGGCCACTAAGTAGATTTTGCACCTGAGCATCAACCCATACTCCAGCCTTCTCATTTAACACTGTGTGTGCACTGTCACCATTTGTACAAGAAAATATCATATGGATCCTCCATTTCAGTTTACTTTTTTTTTTTTTGTACTGGGGATCGAAAATGCAAGGTAGTCATTTACTCTGCTGAGCTAAATCCCCAGGCCTCTATTTCAGTTTTTATGAAGGTAAAATTGAGACTATTACTCAACTCAGTACTTAACAGCTCCCATGAATTTCCACATGAGAGAAATGATCCTCAGCATTTGTACTAGAAAAACAGTGAGCCAGACATAACAACAGGAATTTTCCCAGATGAGAAATGTGTAACATAATACATCATTTTCTTTGTATTGGAGTCCAAGAAGCTCAGTGCTAGAGCACATCCACAGTCACAGAAGTTTTTCTATTAGGATGTTTTTGTAGCCATAAATGTTACATTTCTGAAAAGCCACATTTTCAATATATCTTTCTATTGATCTTGACACATGTATAGCTGTGTGTTCAAAAATATATTGAGGCTACGAGGAAGGTCCAGCACCCATAGACATTCCCAGGTGCTCTCTGTTCACTCACCACAAACATATCTGAGATTCACTGCTGCCTGCGCCCTGCATAAACACTCTAGATGTCTCAGATGCTCATATGCAGCTTGCCTGTAGTGTGAGCATCACAAACTATTTCAATTGTTGTCTTGCTCTAGGGAAAATATGTTTTTTAACTAATCAGAATGTACATCAGTTATTCCTGTTGTCATAATTCTGTGGGTATCTCAACTGTAGATGAGGCTCTCATCTTGGCACATCCCATTACATCTGTGCATGGCACCGCCCACATCACCATGTGCTTTACCTGGTACTACTCACCTTCAAACCTCCAAGTTGTTTGCACATGGCCCTGGGGAGGAGGGGCCCAAATGCTAATCTGTCTGGAGGAGGACATAGCCAAGGAAGTACTCAAGAATGCTCACGAATACTATTTAAGGGCCATAGACCACAAAGTGAGACACTCTTGGTATTAAAAATAGAATAGATAAACTAAGTACAGAGCAGATCAGAACAGGACAACATAGGCAACACAGTACTTTACATTAAGACAACTGGACATCAACAGTAGCTAACACCATATCTCTTACTCTGCTATAGTTGAGCATAGTTTCAAATACAATAATATCAAACATAACACAGTAGTATAAAGCCATGCATAGAGTGAAAGAATTACAGGGTTTTCTGAACTGAATAACAGAAAATGATCAATGGGTACTATAATATCTCATTTTTGATAAAAAAAATTTTTGTTTGAACTATCACACATATTCAAATTCCAATAAGACACAATGTGATAGATAGAACCAATAGTAGTAGAACAAAAAAAGCATGGTAGGACTTCTAAGAAGGATAATATTAAATCAGCAACAGCTGTCATAATGTTTTCTTCAAAACAGCTGTTCATATCATCACGTATGATATAGTCAAACAAAACAGGATAACACCATTCCAACTGATGATTTAAAACTTTGAAAGACTTCAAAGCTATGAGATGGGGACTCATGCTTACCATAAAGAGTTATATACTCTTATCAACTCTCATATTAGGGAGACTATATGGTATTTACCCTTGTGAGTTTGGTTTATTTCACTTAAGAGAATGGTCTCAAGTCATGTCCCTTTATTTATAAATATCTCGATGTGATCATTCTTTATAGCTGAGTAGTACTCCATTGTATAAAAATGCCACAACTTTTTTATCCATTCCTCAGTTGATGGGCACTTAGGTTGCTTCCAAGGTCTGGCTATTACAAATTGTTCTGCTATAAACATGGGTGCACATATATCACTGTGGTAAGATGTTTTCAGTTCTTCTGAAAATATGCCTAGAAGCGGAATAGCTGGGTCAAATGGGACTTCCAAACCCAGCTTTTTGAGGAATCTCCAGATTGACCTCCACAGCGGTTGCACCAGTCGACACTCCCACCAACAGTGTATAAGAGTTCCTTTTTCCCCACAGCCACTCCAACACTTGTTGTTGGTAGTGTTTTCTATCTTGGTCATTCTTTCTGGAGTGAGATGGAATCTCAGTGTGGTTTTAATTTGCATTTCTCTCATGACTAATGATGATGAATATTTTTTCATGTATTTATTTGCCATTCATATTTGTTCATCTGAGAACTGTGTATTTATTTCAGATGCCCATTTTTGGATTGGGTCTTTGAATTTCGAGGGTCTGATTTTTTTTAATTCTTTATAAGTTCTAGACAGAAGTCCTTTGTCTGAGGCACTGTCCATGAATATTTTTTCCCAATTTGTGGGTTTTCTTTTCACTCTGCTGGAAATCTCTTTTGACATGCAGAAACTCTTTAATAAGGTGGTCCCAGTTATTGATTCTGGGAAGTACTTCTTGTGTACTTTGGTTCTTGTTCATGAATTCTCTTCCTACCCCTATATCTTTGAGATTTTTACCTACTTTGTCTTCCAGTAGTTTTAGTGTTTCTGTTTTAATATTTAGATCTTTGATCCATTTAGATTTTAGTTTAGTGTATGGTGATAGACATGGGTCTAGTTTTAGTCTTCTGCATATGGACAGCCAATTTTTCCAGC
>PVJX010033472.1:0-19653 GCA_004027295.1 Dolichotis patagonum | reverse complement strand
CAAGTTCAGCAGGTAATATGCAGAAGAAAATTGACCTGAGCTTATTTTCATCATCCATTCAATAATTCCTGCATGAGGAATTAATTTCCTGTTCCCAACACAAATTCAGCAAAATGCATCATTACACACTGCCTTGTGAGTTCAGGCACCCTCCTGGGAGAAAAAAAAATTATCACTTTTTTTTCCTGTGGTACTTGTGATTGAACCCAGGGCCTTTCTACTGAGCTACATCCGCAACTGTTTTTTAGGTATTTTATTTTGAGACTGGGTCTTACCAAGTTGCTAAGTTGCCAAGGCTAGCCTTGAGACCCTCCTGCCTCAGTTTCCCAGAGTGCTGGGGTTACAGGCAGGCAACACCGATGCCCAGCTTTGTCTTTGTTTTAAGTCACCATTTTGGGGTAGCTTGTTTCGCTCCAACAAGCTGTGTGGGAGAATAAACTGGCCAGGCTCCTAGAGTGGAACAGCCTGCTGAGGGTCTGGCATCTTCTGTCTCTCTATTTGTCTCAGCAGCCTCCCATCCTCCTAGTTGCCTCATCAGGAAATTTACAGCATCCTCTGTGCCTGCTGTCTCTCAGCTCCCAGGCCGGGCCAATCGCTAAGTCCTGTCACTTCTGCACTGCTTGCCTCTCTGTTGCTCCTCATCAGACTCACCGTTCCCCATCCCGCTTGCCTCAGATCTCATCACAGTCCTCTCCTGCCTTTTCTCTCTGCCAAATCCCTCCCCCATTCTAACCCCTGGCCTCCAAATCCTTCCTGATTCTCACAGCCTACACACCAGTACTCAAGGTCTCTCCTTCATGGGTCCTCACCTTTCTGGGGTAAGCTTTAGTTTCACATGGCAACTTGCCTAGGTCAGGGGGTCCCCCGATATTGGGTCAAAAACTATTCTACAAGGGTATTATTTTTTATGAGATTACCGCATACATTGGTAGATTTCCAGAGCAGCAGATGACTCTCCATACTGTGGGTGGGCCTTGCCCAATCAGTTGCAGCTTGACTAGACCAGCCGTGCCAGCCTCTTTCAAGCAAGGAGAATTCAATAGCAGACTGTGCTTAGACTTTGCCTGCAGCAGCAGCCCTTCCTGGTTCTTTAGCAGGTAGGGGCCTTCGGATTTCAACTGGAACAGGGGCTCTCTAGGAGCTCCATCCTGCTGGCCTACCCTGCCAGTTAGCGTAATCACATGAGCCAATGCTCGGAGGTCTTCCCTGGACCCCCCACCCCCGCACCTCACTTGTTGTAATATCTCACATTATGGTATCATGGATTTTTTTTTTAAGAAAACACGTCTGGTCTTCTTGACTATATTGTGAAGCGATCAACGGCAAATCATACTCTTTTTTCAAGTACAGAACTGCCTGTCTGATGTTCATAGCGACGGCAAAGTTGTTTCAAAAGGGGCATGTCACACCTGAGCCCACTCTCCCCCAGCAAACCTGATCTTCTCTCTGTGTTCTCTGTGTCAACAACGGCAGTGTCACGGGCAGGGACCCCGGGAGACACTAAGATCCACACGAGGGGACTGAGGAGTCTCTGGAAACCGCCACCCGGAGGAGAAAAGGAAGCTGGACTGGGAAGGAGGGAAGAAGTTGTTTTTTTTTTTTTTGGGGTGCCAGGGATCAAACTCACAACCTCGCGTTTGCCAAGCAGGAACTTATGCCGCTGAGCTAAACCCCTGGCAGAAGTTGGGTTTTAATGTGCTTGTGACAGTGGGTCCCACGAGGCACTTGGAGTTGGCATCGCCTTGTCCTGACCTGGTAGAGTGGGCTGAGTATGATTCTCCACATGGACCAATCACCGAGTGTGGAGCTTACATCCTGGTACTGAGAGACAGGTGGTAAGTAATAAACACAAGGAGTAAGTAAGTTTTAGAGTATATTAAAAGGTGAAAGGTACAATGGAAGTGAAAGAGGATAATAAAAAGGATTAGGAGCTGGGAGGTGTAGATTGCACTGACTAGGTGACATTTGAACAAAGGCTTGAATGAAACAGTTATACAGATATATATACGGGAGAAAAAGAGGTCCAGGCAGCATTGTTTAAATGTCTTACAATCAGCATTTATTACTTTTGTTAATGATACCCCCCAAGAGATAATCATTATTCTGCCTTCTATTACAATTGATAAGTTTTGCCTGTTCTTGAATTGTATAGTAATGGAATCACACTCCACGTACTCTTTTGTGTGTAGCTTCTTTCACTCATAGTATCTGTGATACACACCCATGTTATTGCATGTATCCGTCATGCGCTCTGTGGGTGTTCCTGTATTGTTCCTGTCTATGGATATTCTGCCAGCAGCATATCCATGCGTTCTCCTGTGGGTGGACATTTGGATTCTTTTCATTGCTTATCACGTGGGTGGTACTGCTGTAAATATTTTGTCTTTTCTTTCTTTTTTTTAGACAGGGGCTCACTGTGTACCTTGAACTCACTATGGAGCCCAGGCTGGCCTTATGCTCATGGTAATCTTTCTGCCTCAGCCTCCCAAGTGCTGGGATTACAGGCATGGGCCACCACAACAAGCCCACTATAGATATTCTTAAGCATGCATTTTGGTGAACATATACACTCATGTTTCTGGCGATATACCCAGTAGTAGAATTGTTGGATCATAAGGTAGGTGTATGTTTAACTTTAGTAGATTCTGTAAAACTACTTTTCAAAATGGTTGTATTAATTTTCACTCTTTTAACTATGTATGAAAATTGTAATTGCTGTACATCCTTTAGGTAGTGGTTATCATGCAATGTTAACTGAATGTTTTTGTGTCTCTTCTTGAGATATGGTGTCACTATGCAGTTCAGGCTGGCCTTGAGCTCACTTTGTAGCCCAGGCTGGTCTTAAACTTGCAACAATCCTCCTGCCTCAGCCTCCTGAATGCTGGAATTACAGGTGTGCACCACCATGCCAAACCAAATGAATATTTTAGCACTTCAGACTAGTGAATTTTTCACACTTTAATGTGTGTATATCTCTTTTACAAAGTGGTGTTCTGAACGTGACAGACCTTCAGGAATAATTTCACAAACTTATTCTGCTGTTATTTTCTTTTTATGTGTATTCAAAAGTGATATGTGGGGCTGGGGATTTAGCTCAGTGGCATAAGTACCTGCCTTGCAAGCATGTGGTTGTGAGTTCGATCCCTGGCATTGATTGAAAAAAAAGTGATATGTGAAAAAAATGAATGTCTAGATAAATCTAGTTGAGGGTGGTGTCACATGCCTATAATGCCAGCTGAGGCTGAGGCAAGAAGATCGTCACGAGTTTGAGGATAGCCTGGGCTATATAGTGAGTTCAAGGCCACCTTGAACTACATAGCAAGACTTTGTCTCAAAAAAAAAAAAGTTTAAAAGGACTATCTTAATAAATTGAGTATTATGGTGCACATCTGTAAACTCAGAACTCTGGGAAGCAGAGGCAGGAGAATCACAAATTTAAGCCCAGCATGGGCAATTTAGCAACTTAATGAGACCCTGACTCAGAAATAAAAGAAAAAGGGGCTGGGGATGTAGCTCAGTGCAAAGGGTTCAATTTCCAGCACTGCAAAAACAAAATTAAAAAACCTCTCTGGTAAATAGAAGACCTCAATTCTAAGTGATGAAAAACACACATTTGTATGCCCACATATTTTAATCTAGTGTTTCCTCCATAGTTGGCCACTTCCCAGTGAGACAGCAAAATGCTCCGTCCCCTCATTGGACTCCAGCCCAGAGTGCACAGCACTGAAGCTGTCTGCAGGGCTCTGAAGGCCCCATCTAGAGAGATGGCAGCTGGACAGCTGTGCCCAGAAAGGCTGACTGAGGTCATTGACATGCACTTGGTGAAGGTCATTGGGTCCATCCTTAAGGAGCTTCTGCTATAACCTTCTGGCAATGCTCAGGCCTACCCTAGCCCATGCCTATGCCCTTACCCCAGGAACCAGGGGACCCCATGCTCTCTACTCTCCCAATGCCAACCAGGACCAGATTCGGCCATGTTCTGCCTCTCTTCAAGTGTGCCCAGTCACATGCCTCGATGACTCTGAGGACAGTTAAAGGAGTGACCATATTTCACACACTTGGGGCACAATGTGTAGAACACAAAGACTAAGCACTGGACCCAGAAGTCTGTTCTAGAAGACCCCCCACGACTGGACTGTGAAGTGTTGTTCATAATTTAATCAACCTTTCCTTTATATACTTTTAAAAGTCAAGAAAAAATGTTAATCTAGTTTCACAGCAGCAATTGAGAGCTTTCCTCCATTTTATTTGATTCTCAGAACTCTTATTAGACCTTTAATAGGATTCATAGATACAACATTTGCAGATTTTTTTTCTTCCTGAGATTTAATATCATGTTTTCCCTGACCCCTGTGATTCCCAGGTTTCTATAAATGTATAAATTATTTATGGTCCAGATGGTGATCTGATACTATCCTGGATTTTAAAATCTTCTGCACTTTTGCTGTCTGCACAGTCACTAAAGTACAAAATTCAGATTGGTCATTAGGTACTGTCCTAAAAACCCAAGACGTCCTTGATTACAAATAAATACTCTTGGTTCCAACAGCCTTTTCCCCCTTTGTCTTTCATTGCTTAAAATTAAAAGCCATCTTTCTGTGGGAGGTATCAAATTAAAGAAGAGAAAAAAGGGAAATTTCTCTTTCTTAATTTTGTCAGAGGGGAAAAATATTTTTTTCTTCAGATCATTGTAAACTTCCAAATCTGAAAATGGGAGGCTATGGATTGATAGACTGCTAATTGTTCCTCAATACCTTTTTTTTGGTCTTTTCTTTCTTACTGTGTTTTGGTAGTTATAGAAACCTTGAACTTGAAAAGGTAAAATGGCTTCCCAGAATAGAAACTACATTACCTAGCCTCCCTCACAAGCAGATGTGGTCTTGGGCTGCATTCTGGCCAACCCCGTGTGAACAGAACTTATGGATCCAACTTCTGGGTCTCTTCCGAAGGGCAGCGTTTGCTACTGCTTCTCACACTTCCAGCTGGCTGAAAGGATGTGCTAACGAGGCATCTTGAACCATGTGGATAAAGTGCCAAGGGATGGCATTTCTTTAACAAAGGAGCCAAGAAATTACAGTGGTGGACACTGAGCTCCCTGGACTATATAAGTGTGGAGGAAGAAATGGTCTTTCCCTCTTCTCTTCTCTCCTCTTGCCTTTCCTCTGTACCCCCTCATAGCCCCAGACCTTTTAATTTTTATTTTGAGATAGGACCCCGTCATGTTGTCCAGATTGACCCCAAACTTGTGGTCCTCCTGCCTCAGCCTCCCAAGTTGTGTGCACTACCATGCTTGGCTCTGAACTACTTTCTTATAAGACATCACTATTTTGGTTCTCAGAGACAATACTCCAAACTGTTCTAATGAAAAGCACAACTAGTTATTCAGTTAAAAACTTTTGATCAAAGGAACAGAAAAATGATCACAAAAGGTCTCCATACTCCATGTTCAATTGCGAGTTGGATCAAAGGAAAGGCATCGGTGGATTTTTCTTGATACACACGGACATGTTTTGACTAGATGCTTGAAGAAAGGTCCCCTTGAGTCTTAAGCCAACGGACAGATTCAACGCTTGGGAATGAGTTAGGAAGGGTCTCAAATAAATCAGAAAGGGTTGCTAATGTATTAGGAGCAGTCTCAAAAACATGAGAAAAAGTTTCATATACATAAAGATAATTCTCAAAGAAGTCAGGAAAGGTCTAAAATAGGTCTAAAAGGTCTAAAATATATAAGAGCTTCAAATAGGTCCCAAAGTATCTCATGTATGTTCTGACATCAGAAGGAGGATCAAAGAATTCAGGAAGGACCTCGAATAGGTAAGGAAGCATCAAAAATAAATCAAGATGGAGAACTCATAAACAGTGTCAAAAAAAAAAGGGAAAGAGCCAGGTGCAGTGGTGCACACCTGTAATCTTAGCACTTGGGAGGCTGAGGCAGGTGGATTGCTTTGAGCTCAAGGCCAGCCTAAACCTACATAGTGAGACTCTGCCTCAAAAAACAAAACAAAACAAACAAAAAAGCTCAGATACTTCTGGAAGGATCTCAAGCAAGTGAAGAAGGGCATTAAATACATAAGTGTTCCAAAGAGAAAGTGACAGTCTTGAGTCATTGCAAAAGGTTTCAAATACATCAGAAAAGGTCTCAAGAAAGATTTTTAAAAATCTCAAATGTATCCCAAATAGTCTGGTAGCATCTTGGAAAGTTATGAAGAACCTCAAGTATGTTAGGAAGCAGCTCAAACAAGTTACGAAAGGTCTCAAACATGTTAAGAAGTGTCTCAAAGTCACAAGGAAATATTTTAGATACATTAGGAAGGAATTCACTCAAGAAAGACCTCAAATACACCAGGGAAAGCCTCAAACATGTCAGTACATGTCTTAAACTGTCCGCAAGAGATTCAAGTATATAAAATGGGACCACAAAGTTGTTAGGGGAAATATGGTCTTTGAAAAGGATCTCACACAGAGGGGAAGCATCTATCAACAAAGTCACAAAGGACTGAAAGACATCAGAAAGGGTCTGAAACATGTCAGAAGGAATTATACCTGTTTGGAGGTATGTTGATGCCATTGGGAAAGCTTGATCAGGAATGGTCCCAACTAGGTGAGGAAGTGTCCTGGATGGGTGAGCAAGCCTCTCAAATACATCCAGAAGAGCAGCCCTCATGTCAGGAAGAGCATTGAGCTCGTCTGACGTCATTTCAGATGCCATAGGAAACGTCTCAAATATGTTAGGAGTGGTCTGCCATTCGCCAGGAGTGATTTCAAACAGACAAAAAGATCTCGCCAATGAGAAATTTTTGAAATCAGGAAGGATTCCCCCCAAGAGGGAAAGAGTCCTACATGTACCCTGGCAAAGCTCAGATATGTCAGGCATCTTAAGCATTCCATGAAGGGTCTCGAACAGGTCAGGAAAGTTCCCGAACGTGACAGAAAGGCCTCAGAGTCATCAGGAAGAGTCTTATGTCCTTCAAGGACAGCTTCACATACATTCAGTATGTCCAGGAGAACCTGAACTACGTCAGGAAAAATACCTAGTATAAGTCAAGAAGGGTCAAAACGCTAGAGGCAAAAATCTTACCTGGTCAGGATGGGTCTCAAATATTGAAAAGAAGGCCTTAAGCAATCAAAAAAGAATCTTAAACAAATTGGGAAGGATGTAAAACACGGCAGGAAGGGTCTCAAAATCGGCAGGAAGAGTATTAAATCATCAAGAAGGCACTGAGACAAGTTAGAAAGTTTAAGGAATCAGGAAGAGAATTTAGCACACTGGGGAGAGTCTTAAACTAGGAAGTGTTTCAACTATTTGAGTGAAGCCCTCCAACAAAACAGTAAGAGTCTCAATTAAATTGGGAAGGGTCTCACCTGGGTATGGTAGTGCACACCCGTAATCTCGGCACTCAGAAGTCTGAGGCAGGAGGGTCACTGTGAGTTTCAGGTCAGTCTGGGCCACACTGTGAGTTTAAGGCCAGCCTGAACTATATAGCTATACTCTGTCTCAAAAAATGAAAAACAAACAGTAGGAAAAGTCTCAAACAATCAGGAAGAATCCAAATCATGTCAGAAAGGCTCTCATATGTCACTATATCAGAAAGAGTATTATACATGGAAGGGAAGGTTCTCAAACAGAAAGGAAGCATCTCAAATAGAAAAAGATCTCACACTCATCAGAAAAGTTCGCCAAAAGTCAAGAGGTCTCAAACACGTTTAATTGCTCTAAAAACAGATGGGAGGTATCTGTGTTAGTCAGTAATATTGTTTAATACATCAGGAAGGATCTATATTCTCAAATATGCTCTTATAGGTCTTAAAAAATCAGAACAATGCTTAAATATGTCAGGAAGAATCTCAAACTTGAAAATCATAAGGAAGAGTTTTTTATTGATATATAATTCACATGCAATAAAACTTACCTCTTTAAAGAGTACAGTTCAACTGGGTGTGGTAGCACATGTCTGTACCCTCAGAAGGCTGAAGCAGGAGGATCACTGTGAGTCTGAGGCCAGCTTGGGCTACAGTGAGTTTAAGGCCAGCCTGAACTGCATAGTGAAACCCTGTCTCAAAAAATCAGAAAGAAAGAAAGAAGAACACGATGTACAATTCAGTGGTTTTTTGACAATTTGTACACAGGGCTGTGTCATCATCACTGCTCTCTAATTCCAGAATGTTTTCATCATTCTGAAAAGAAATGCTCTCCCTGTGTATTAGCAGTCACTCTCCATTTCCCCCATTCCAGACAATGGCAATGACTCATCTACTTTTTGTCCCCATGGAATTGCCTATTCTAGACATTTTATATAAATGGAATCATGCAACATGTAGCATTTTTGTCCAGTTCCTTTCTCTTACTGTAGTATTTTCAGAATCATCCATGTTGTACTATGTAGCAGCACTTTATTCCTTTCTATTGATAAATATTGTGCCATTATACAAGTATACCACATTTTATTTACCTATTTATCAGCTGATGGACATCTGGGTTGTTCGTAATTTTTGGCTTTTATGAATAATGCTGTTATATTTGAGTACAAATTCTTTTTTTTTTCTTGAGACAGGGTCTTACTATGTAATTCAAGCTGATCTTGAACTCAGTTTGTAGCCTAGACAGGCCTGAAACTCATGGCAATCCTCTTGCCTCAGCCTCCCAAGTACTGAGATTACAGGTGTGCACCACTAGGTCTGGCTTGAGTACAAATTCTCGAGTGAACATAAGTCTTCATTTTTCTCGGGTACATACTTAGAAGTGGAATTATTGAGTTGTGGTGTAGGGAAGAATTTTAATTCTTAAAGGAAAGGTCATAGGTCAAATAAGAATATTCTCCATCATACAAGAAGGGTTTAAATATATCAGTAAGTGTCCCAAACATGTCACAAACACTCTCAAAGACAGAAGAGAAGAGTCTCAAATATGTTATAAATAAGTCTCATGCAAGTCTGTAATAGTCTCAATGCAATCAGGAGGATTTCAAAATATGTCAGTAAAGGGTGCAAAGGGCTGAGAGGAACACTTTGAGTATGTCACAAAAGGGTGTCATACTTAAAGGAAGAGTATCAAATAATCAGGAAAGGTCATAACCTGTTAAGAAGGGTCTCAAAAAGTATCAGAAAGGACATCTAATAATTAGAAAAGGTAGCAATAAATCTGCAAGAGTCTCAAATATGTTAGGAGTCATCTTATTCAGACAGGAAGAATCTCAAATCGTCTGCCCAAGTGTCTAACATGACAGGAAGAGAGTGAAACAAGTTGATATAGCTCTGAAGTTGGTAAGGCAGGGTCTCAAATTCATCAGGCAGAGTTTAAAGTATGTTTCCTTGGAAGAATATGAAATATTTCAGAAACAACCTCAAAACTGTCAGGAAGAGTGTCAAACATGGCAAGAAGGGTCACAAATGGTGACCAGATGCCTCAAATCTTTCATGAAGCATCTCAAACAAGTCAGGAACAGTTTTCAATGTAGTAAGGAAGAGTTTTAAGTCGGTCAGTCAGTGTCTCAAACCGAGAGCAACAATCTCAAATAGTCGGGGAAGGTCACAACTATGGCAAGAAGTCTCAGACTTGTCAAGAAGAGTCTTGAATAAGTACAGGTCTTAAAAATGTCAGAAAGGGTTTCAGAGAAGTCAAGTTGCGTTTCACGCAAATAGGAATGGGCTTCAAACACGCTCTAGAGAGGGCATCAACATCATCGAGAAGAGTCTCAAACACATCAGAAAGTGTCTTCACTTCACAATGTGCTTCAAACATTACAGGAAGTGTCAGAGACTGAAGACAGATCTATAATACATCATTAATTCTCTTAAATCAAACTGGAAGCTTCTCAAAATAGTAAGCAAGAACTTTCAAATTTTTCAGTGAGGGATATGAACATGAAATGCCTCAAGGAAGTCAGAAAAGTTCTCTCAGATGTTACATGAAAGTCACGAAGGCTCCTAAATTGTTCTTGCCTTGTTTGAGATGGTTTGTGATGGATTTGACACACTTGATCTCTATTTATGAGCCTTTTGTCATGGTTTTTTTGTTGTTGCTATTGTTGTTGTTTGTTTGATAGTTTTGAAATACTTCCATCAGGAGAAGTGTTAGACACATTGAGAAGCCTCTCTGATACATTAGAAAGACCTCAAACACATTAGGAGGTGTCTCAAACATGACAGGAAAGGATTCAGGCTTGTCAGGAAATATCTAAAACAGAAAGAGTTTCATATACATGAGGAAGCATCACAAACAAGTTTGGCAGTTTCTCAAACCAAAGTAGTGAGGCAGAGTTACAAATTAGTAAGAGTCTCAAGCAAAATGAAATTTCTCAGAAACAAACCAGAGTGTCAACACGTTGGGAGTGATCTCCAACCTTCAGGAAGGGGCTCAACAAAATCAGAAAGAGCAGCAAACACATCACGAAGTGTTGCAGGGGGAAGGTTCTCACATCAGAAATCTTCTCAAACATGTCTGGAAGGCCTCAAAGGAAGGTTTCAAAGGAAACAGAAAAAGTATTAAATATGTAAACAAAGGACTGAAAAAGAGAGAAAGGGTTGTAAATACTTCTAAATGGTCCCAAAGTTGTCAGGAAAGTTTTCGAGTAAGTTAGGAAGGATCTTGAACAAGTCAGAGACGTTCCTAATATGGGAGGAAGAGTCACAAAGAAGTCATAGTTTCTCTAAAACACATAAAGAGTAGGTCAAACATTAGGAATTTCCTCCAATATGTGAGGGAGACTCAAACATGGCAGGAAGGTTCTCAAACTCCTTAGGAACTATCCAGAAAAGAGAGGAAGATTCTTAAATATCTAAGGAAACACCTCGAACATTAGGAACATTTTCAAGGCAGTAAAGATGAGCCATACAGAAGACAGTAAAGTTTACCAAACAGAAGGGAGAATCTCAAATTCATTTGAGAGAACCTCAATCATGCCAGGAAGATTCTCAAACAAATTAAGAAGGGTCTCAAGCAAGTTAGAAATATCAGGAAGAGTTTCAAAAGTGATATGAAGAGTCTCAAATATGTCAGTAAGACTCTCAAGTAGGAAAGGAAGATTTTCAAAACTGCCAGGAATGATTAAAAAGACACAAGAGTCTTGAATATGTCATAATGGTCTCAAATAGGAAATGCCTCAAAGGTATCAAGAAGATTCTTACACACATCAGAAAGAATAGCAAACGTGTCAGGAACAGACTCAAACATAGAAAAAAATCTCACACAAATCAGGAATGGTCTCACACATGTGAGGAAGCTTTTCCAACAGGCCAGGATGTGTCTCCAACAGATTGGAAACATCTTGACTCTTTCAGGAATGATCATATACAGGTCAACAAGGCTCTTAAATGTATCAAGGAGGGTCATGAATGACAGAAGAAGTTTTAAACACAGCAAGGAAGGGCCTCAACCTCATTAGGATGCCCCAAATACATCAATAAGAATCTCAAATGTGAACAGGACATTCCAGAAACATGACAGGAAGTGCTCCCAAGGCAGAGGAAAGGACCGCTGCATTAGGAATCCTCTCAAACCATATTGGAAGGATCTCTAAGTAGACAGGAAGAGCGTTGCATTTCTCAGTAAGGATCAATTAAAGTCTCAATTACAGCTGGAAGGGTCTTAGACATTTCAGTAAGAGACTCAAAGAGTTGAGAAGCCTCTTGAGCAAGTCAGAAAAGATATTCAATTTCTCATAAAGAGTCGCAAAGGAGTCCCGAAAACTCAAACATGTCCAGAAGAGTCTTAAATGTGTTCTCAAATTTGACAAAAAGAGTCTTGCTTAAACATTTTAGGAACTGTCAGAATCTTCTTGGGAACCATCTAGAAGAGCGATAAAGGATCTTAATTACATCAGCAATCCTTTCAAACAAATCCAGAAAGGCTTTAAAGCTCTTGCTGACTACTTGGAGATGGAAAGAGACAAATACCTCCAAATAGTCTCAAACTAGTGAGAAAAATATCTATTAGACAAATAAGAGTTTCAAACAAGTCATGAAGGTTGTCAAACATGCCAGGAAGAGATTTAGATACAATAGGAAGGTCTGAAAATACGTCGAGAGAGAACCTCAAGCGTGATAGGATGTGTTCCAAACTTCTAAGAAACTATTTATTTAATAGTACTAGGCATTGAACCTCAGGTCTTTACACTGAACTACATCCCCAGCCCTTTAAAATACTTTTTTTTTTGAGACAGGGTTTCATTAAGTTGCTAAATTGCCCAGGCTGGGCTCAAACTTGTGACCCTCTTGACTCAGCCTCCCAGAATGCTGGGATTACAAGGGTGCGCAACTATCCCTGGCCCCTAAGTAGGTTTTTAGAAGAGCAGTGGAGGATCTCACATGCATCAGGAGCCATTCCATGTAAGTTATGCAGGTTCTCAGACACATCAGGAAGAATCTAGAATATGTTTTAAGTACACTAGGCAGGTTCTCAAATAAATTAGAATGAATATTTTACAGGAAATGTTATGGAAGAAAATGTCTCCAACTTCTTATAAACTTTCTAGAATGCAGAGGAATGTTCGTAAACATATTAGGAAGCATCTCAAGTGTGAAATCTTTTCGGAGTAGTAAGGATGAGGTGCAAACAATTCTGTGAGGTGCCTCAAAAAAGATGGAAAGGTCTCAGTCTGAGAGTCTCAAATATGTTAGGAAGGGTCTCAAAAAAGTCAGGGAAGGTCTCAGTTAAATCAGAAAAGTTCCCAAGGAAGAGCCTCATTCAAGACATGAAGGGTCACAAACACATGGATAGCAGTCTTAAAAAATTCTCAAATCCAGACAGGAAAAATCTTAAAAATGTCAAAAACAATTTCAAATCCAGAAAATATTACAAATATCTCAAAACAAGTAGCAGACATGTCAGCGATGAACTCGAACATGTTACGGAAAGTTTTGAAAAATCAGGAAGAGTTATAAGCAAGTCAGAAAAGGTTTCAAGTATTTTGAAATTTATGAAAAAATCTGGAAGGGTTTTAATCTCATCAGGAAGAGTCCAAAAGGATTATAAATCTTCTCCAACCAGACTGGAAGTGTCTCCAAGATAGCAAGAAGCACTTCATATTCATTGGTAAGGGTCTCAAATGAAGAGAAGAGCCTGAGGTAAATCTGAAAGGGTAAGGGGCTCAAACAAGTTGAGAAGAGTCTTGAACATGTGAGAAAAAAGTTCCAAATATACTACAAAGTATCTCAAATAAGCTGAGTTGGCTCTCAAAGAAGTCTGGAAGAGTCTTACTTACATAAGGAATGTTTTTACATATGACAGGAAAAGTCTCAAATATGTTGGGAAAGGCCTTAAACTTGTCAGAAAATTTCTAGAACAGAGGCAGACTCTTGAATATAGGAGGGAACAACTCAAACAAATCAGGAAGGTTCTCAAACCAGAGCTGTAATGAAGTTGGAAAGGGTCTCAAACAGAAGGGAAGTGTCTCAGATTGAGCTGAGAGTGTTACATGGCAGGAAGTTACCTCGAGAGGACTCCCTAGCACAGCCAGCAGACTAGCAAATGTCAGAAAGTCCTACAGAGAGAGAGTCTCAAATACATCAGGAATCTCATCGAACAAATCTGGGAGGTTCTCAAGGTAGTCAGAAGCTCTAAAGAGTCAGTGTTCATTTCCAACTGAGAGAAAGGAATCCGAATACTTCCAGAAGGGTCTCAAGCATGCCACAGAGGGTTTCAGGTAGGTTGAGAAGAGTCTCAAGCCAGTTGGAAAAGGTGTATAATACGTCATGAAGAACCTCCAGCAAGTCATGAAGGCTCTCAAATACGTTAGGAAATCTAAAATACCTGAGATGGGCTCTCAAACATGGCAAGAAAGGTTCAGGAAGAGTCCCAAACTTGTTAAAAGGTATCTAGAACAGAGAGCAGGAGTATCAACTACAGCAGGAAACATCTCAAACAAGCCAGGAAGTTTCTCAGAGTAGTGAGAATAAGCTAGATAAGTTAGGAAGATGTTCCAAAGAATAAGAAGTATCTTAATACATCTTAGAAGTTCCACACATGTCAAGAAGTGTTTCAATTCAAGAAGGATTCAAAGCCAGGTATGGTTGCACAGGTTTGTCATCCCAGAACTCAGGAGGCTGAGGCCTCTAAGTTAGAGGCCAGCCTGGGCTACATAGTGAGTTCAAGGCCAGCCTGGACTACAGAGTGAGATCCTCTCTCAAAAAACAAAACAAAACAAAATGGCTCAAGAAAGAAGAAAGTCAACAAAAGTCTTATAAATATCTAGAAAAGTCTAAAAAATTTATGAAGTCTCTTAAATATGTTCAAAAAAAGTATTAAACAGGTAAAAGAGATTCTCACATTCTGCAGGAATGGTCTCTAGAAGATGAGAAGAGTCTCCAATATGCCAAGATTTGTGTCAGACCATCAGCAAATATTTCAGATAAATCAGGAAGATTCATAGATATGTCAGAAAGAGTAATAAAAATGGAAGAGATCATCCCAGACAAACCAGGAGGAGTCTCATACAAGAAGAGTTGCAAGCAAATTATAAAGGGCTTCGGCTACATCAGGAAAAGTCTGAGAAAGTCAGGAGGCATTGCAAACAAGTAAAAATGTACCTAAAATTCTCCGAAGTTTACAATGTGTCTCAAAGAATGTCAACTAGATAGGCACAATCAGGAAGTCTCAGATAGGATAGTAGGGTACAGAGTTTAACAGTGTTTCCTCAAAATTCATGTGGACCTAAAAGCTCACAACGTTACTTTATTTGGAAACAAGGTTTTTGCAGATGTAATTAGGTAGGATGAGGTTGACCTGGATGAGAGTGGGCCCTAAAGCCCATGAAGGCCATGGAAGATAGAAATGACTCTGTGTGAAGAAGGGGATAGAGATCGGAGCAATGTGTCCACAAGGCAAGGAATACCAGGGATTGCCAGCAACCACCGGAAGCTAGGAGAGGGGTATAGGACAGACTGTCTCTCAGAGACTCCAAAATGATCCAATCATGGTGACCCCTTGATTGCAGGCTTCGGGTCTCCTGAAGTGTGAGAGAATTAATTTCTGTAGCTTTAAGACACCCAGTTTATGGTCTTTCTTTCAGAAAGGATGAAAGCAGTTCTTGTGAGATCCCTAAGCTAGTTCTTAAGAGAGGATTGTTAGGAAAGGACAAGCCTGGCCACTCCCCAGCCTGTTTGGCTTCCTGACTAGTGATTTATCTCTCCTTTTTATAGGCGCTTTCACCATTGCATTCTCATCTGTCATGAGCCCTTCATCAGAGATGAAATGATGACTTTGAAACTCCAGTATCATGAACTAATAAACCTCTTTACTTTTAAAAGTACTTGGCCTCAACTAGTTTGCTATAGTAAAGGAGGGCATGCTAATACAGGAATGCTCTCAAACAAATCAGAAGAACTTGGTGAAATGTTAGGAATCTTTCACATGGGTCAAGAAAGATCTCATATTTAAAGGAGAATTTTACATAGTCAGGAACTTCTCAAGCCTGTTAGGAAGGCTCTTGATAGATAGGGTCTCAAAAATATCAGAGATGGTCTCAAATAATCAGGAAAGGACACAAATAAGTCACAATGGGGCTCAGGAATGTCAAGGAGATTCTCACATTCATTAGGTAGAGGTATAAATCTGGTAAGGGTCTCAAAGAGATGAGAGGAATCTAATATAGATCAGGAAGAGACTAACACAACTCAGAATGGTGTCACATAGTCAGAAAGTATCCCAGAGTCATCAGCAAGAGTTTCAAATAGGAAGGGTCTCAAAAATGTCAGGAAGCATCTCAAATAAGTTAGAAAGGATCTTAAAGTAGGAAGAATGGCTTTCAGGTGTGCTGGTAAGGCTCTCAAAGAGTCTCAAGTAATTCAGGTATGGTCTCAAGTCAGAAAAATTGTGAAAGTTGTCAGTTCAAGTCTCGAATGTATCAGGAAGGGTGTCAGTAATACAGGAAAGAGTGTGAGATCCATCCAAAAGGGTTTCAAACTCACAGGAAGGGATTAATTACATCAGCCAGTGTCTCTACTACCCCAAGGAATGTCTCAAACATGTCAGGAAGAGACTTAGTGACTCAGAAATGGTTTCTACCAAGTGAAGAAGGAGTTGGCTATTTGGAAACATCTCAAACTAGCCCTGAATGGTCTCCAACAGCAGAAAGAATCTCAAAGTTGCCAGGAAGAGTTTTCATGATCTCAAGGAGGCTCTCAAATACACAGGAGGAGTCTCAGCAAGTTGAGAAGGATTTCGAATAGTTTTCAAAGAATCATAGCAGAGGAAATGTCTTCATTAATCAATAAGATGTTTTAATGTGTCAGGAATAGCCTCAAACACACCAGAAAATTTGCCAAATAGAGCGAGCAGAGTCTCAAACAACTTATAAAGGGTCTCAAAGATGTTTAGCGGTTTCTTACACAATCAGAAAGGTTGTCAGACAAGTCATATAGGGTCTCAGTCATGTCAGGAAGGGTCTGAAATTTCTGTTGGGATCTCCAATGTGTTGAAAATCATCTGATATAAATTAGGAGGTGTCTAGAATAGTTCAGAAGAGTTTTAAGTATATAGAAGCCTCAAACATGTAGGAATAGCCTTAATATATCAGGAATGTTAGGAAAGGTGTTAAATAAATATGTCTGGAAGAGACTCAAACAAGTCACGATGGATCTCCAAGTTGTCAGATAGTTTCAAATATGTCTGGACAGACCTCAAACAGACAGGAAGGGTCCCAAGTGTATTCAAAACTGCCTCATATGTGTCCAAAATTATGTCAAAATCCTTAGGACAAGTCTCAGACACAACAGCAAGGGTCTCAAACATGTTAGAACAGATTCCAAAGAAGTCCAGAAGAGTCACAATTAGGTCAGGAAGAATCTCAAAACCGTTACGAAGCCTCACCCAAATAAGGAAGTGTCTCTAGTATGTCAGGAAATATATCAGTCGAGGCAGGAACTGTCTCAAATATGTCAGAAAGGGTCTCTCACATGGAAGAATGAAACTAAAACAAATTAGGAATAATCACAAACATGTTGTTATGGTTTGTCTAGATGTTTCCCCAATTAGATAGGGGTTTTTTTGGAGGCAGCTGAATCTAGAGTTTGTGACTGATTCATACTGCATTACTGCAATTAAGAGGGCCAGGGATTTAGCTCAGTGGCATAAGCACCTGCCCGGCAATTGCGAGGTTGTGAGTTCAATCCCCAGTACCAAAACAACAACAACAAAAAAAACACCTGCAATTAAGGGTGCTGAGATTAAGGCTGGGTGATTGCTGAATCAGTCCATTGATTGGATTGGCTCTGTCCTAATCCCAGCAGTCTGGATAAAATAAAAGGGGCAGAAAGAAGCTTGCTTCACAATTTTTGCTTGTTGCTTTTGCGTCTTCCACCATGAATGGTTGCCCCTCTGCCACGAGCCACCCTGATTTAGAGCCAGCAGATTGTGGATTGAAACCTCTACAAACTGTGAGCTAAATAGACCTTTCCCCTATTATCTTTGGATACTTGGTATTTTGTCTCAGCAATGAGAAAAGTAATGAAGGCATATGTCCAGAAGGGCCTCAGATTAAATTAGGAAGGGTTGCATGCACATCAGGAAGGAATCTAATTTATCAGAACTCAAAACAACTCAGAAAGGGCTTAGATAAG
Organism: Dolichotis patagonum; assembly: GCA_004027295.1. NCBI lineage: Eukaryota > Metazoa > Chordata > Mammalia > Rodentia > Caviidae > Dolichotis > Dolichotis patagonum. Next base: position 2,100 of record PVJX010033472.1, on the reverse strand, counting down.
TCCAAAAGAGTCTCAAATAAGTCTGAAATCTTTTTAGATATGTCCATAAAGTTGTTAGCTTAGACATGGACAGTTAATTCTAAGGAAATAAATGCTTTTGATTGCTCTTTCATCACTGCAATGGTCTTGGGCCTCTAGCTGTATGCTCTGATGTGCTCAGAATTTCAGAAAGGGCTGGAATATGTGGACTCATCCTCCCATGCATCTCCCTCCCTCCATCCCTCCCCCGACCCAGGAATTTGTTTTGCAGCCAAGCAAACAGAATGCCAGACTTTTCTGACAAAACTTGCAGGTCATGGTCAAAGACCCAGTGTTTATTTCCTTCTCTGTGCGTTTATATCACAGCTGTCAGCTGGAATTGTCTCAACAGCAAAATGAATCCAAGCTTTAGAAGAACCTAAGAGTTTTGCTTTTTTTTAAAGACTGGTTTTTGATAATTTGTATTAAAATTAATAGCACTTAAGAATTCTACACAAAGAAATTCAGTGAGTAAACTGATTGCCATTTTTTTTAAATAGAAAACTGGAAAGGGGTCCTGTTGTGTAGAAATTAAACCATGGCATGCCTGTAATTAGTGGTTTACATCCTCTTTCAATAGAAAATAAAACACAGGGTTCAGCATGCTGGTCCTCCACTTCCTTATTTACAGAGGTGTCTGGGTATCCTTATCAATCATTTGTTTACTGTAAATGCCCTAATTAGATATTGGGCAAGCTTGCCACTAACTTTGCATTTTTTAACTCTAGGAAAAAAAGATTTTAACCCCAAGTAGAGGCCATTGTGCTTGTATTATGCACATGAAAAAGAAACAAAATCTGCTCTCCTAGACTGTGTTTTAGATAATGTCACAGAAAATGTGGGAGTCAGCAAATGTTGGTTAAAGGGTAAGAGAAGGAAATCTTTTGTGCCTTGAAAGTAAAGAATTAAAGAAAGAATAGCTTGGGAAAGAACACCTACAGTTCCTCAACTGTGAAGAATTATTGCATGTGAGAGCAGCACTGAATTACAATTTGTCAAATTAATAGCTACAATAATTAAAAATAGATGACCTAATTTGGTTTCATAAATTATTTTTGAGAATAACCAACTCATGCCAAAGTGTCTCTTCAGTGAAAACTCCGCCTTCTCTGGTGTCTTCCCAGCCAGCTTCACGGGTGGAGGTTCTGGGGGCTCCCTAGCATACTGTCTCGCTCTATAGGCCTGGGCCTAATCCACCAGCCAGGGTTGTCTATAATGAGCACCTTCTGGAGGTGTTAGTGAATACTTCCGTGAGCGTCCTTGAAATTCACATCTTTATCTATGGGTCAGATACTGGGGTAAGGGGACACTTCCTGTGGTGGATTAAAGAAGGATCTGGACCTTCCCCCAAAGCCTGTGAGTTAAATATCGAGCTATTAGTTTGAGGCTAGTAGGAGGCTTTAGGTCTTTGGGGCACAGTGGGAATCCCCTTTCTTTTGCCTTTTCAGGGCTCTATGAGGTGATAGTTTACCAGTTCTTACTGCTATGCTGTGCTGCACTGCCACAAACTAAAAACCCTGAGCCAAAGTAAACGCTCCTCTACCCCCCAGCAGTCTGGCTGTGTTGCCCAGGCTGACCTTGAACTTTCCAATCCTTTTGCCTCAGCCTTCCTAGTAGCTGGTATTCGAAGGACCTGTCAGAAAAACCTTTTACTCTGGAGCATTTCTAAACACATACACTAATAATACAGTATATGAACACCACGTACCTATCCCCCGCTTTCAACAATTACAAACACATGACCAATCTTGTTTCTGCATTCCCAGCTATTTCTGTCACCCTATCATGAGATTATATTAAAGTAAATCTCAGACATTATATCCTTGCCCTGGAAAATAGTTAAGTAACTTTAAAAACTAAAGAGATTTCTTTTTTCCACATATTACCACTATCACAAAAATTTTTTTGACAGTATTTCTTATCTCTGTCCAGTCTTCTGTCTCATAATGTCTTCTTTTTTTTTTTTTTTTGTTACCTGGGATCAAACCTAGGGCTTTTGTACTTAGCTACATCCCCAGCACCCCCCTTTAAATTTTTGGTCTCGTCGAGTTGTTAAATTCTACAAGCTAGGCTAGACCTCGA
>PVJX010033471.1:0-19651 GCA_004027295.1 Dolichotis patagonum | reverse complement strand
TGTGAAAAGATTGGCTATGGTATTTAGTATGAGCTCCCCATATGCAAAGATATGGACAACCATTTGGAAGAAAACAAGAAACAATATGACAGATAGTGAGGATCTCTGGTTGTCTAGCTTTGAAATTTATGCTTTCTTATGTCCCGTTCTGTTCTGTTGTGTTTAATTTTATCCCCTTTAAAATAAAATTTAAAAAAGAAAAAGAAAAACCTAAAAAAAAAAGAAGAATCAAGACATACGTACAAATAGAAATTCTCTAAGATGAACATGGTCTTTGTGTATCTAAAATATGCTAATAAAGTTAATTAAAATTTTCTTGTTTTAATTTGCAATTTTTATTTTACTAGTACATATTTGCAGTTCATAATCATCTTGGTAATGGTTATGTGCACATATCTTGCCCTTCTCTTCCCCCCCCAATTCCCTTACTCCATTTTTCATCCTTGTTGATATTATTAATCTTAGCTTATGTTATGGTATATAATGTTTACATAATTGAGGTTATTAGGTTCCTGTATATGGGTATTTTTATTTATTTCTGTTTTCCCTTCTCATCTTTCATGCTTCTTCCCTTGAGTTACTACCCTGTTGTGAGAGATCCACCTTCCTGTCCCCTTCAATGCATTCTTTATTATTCTCTGTTTGTACTTTGCCTCACTCAAGAAAGATACCATATGTTAGTTCAGCTTGTGAGTCAGGTTCATTTCATTCATCATTATATTTTCCAGGTGTATTCAATCTCCTACAAAAGTCTCCAATCCATCATTCTTTATAGCAGAGTAATATTCCACTGTGTATAGATATCACATTTTCTTTATCTAGTCATCTGTTGGTGGGTATAAATCTTTGAAAGCTATTTAACTGTTGTGAGTAGTGCGCTATAAGCATTGATATGCATGTATCACTGTAGCATCATGTCTTAAACACTTTGGGGCAAGTATCTAGAAGAGGGATCAATGGATCAAATGAAATTTCTAATTTCCATTCTTTGCAAAATCCCCACAGTGATTTTCTAATGGTTTTACTATATTATTTTACATTCCCACCAGCAATGAAGGTGGGTTCCTTTTTCACTACAGCCTCACCATCATTTGTTGTTTGATTTCTTAATGATTGTCATTCTTTCTATAGTAAGATGGAATTTTAGCACTGCTTTAATTTGCATTTCTATAATGGCAAGAGATGTTGAGCATTTTTTCATATATTTGTTGACCATTTCTATGTCTCCTGTGAAGTGTTTGTTCATTTCTCTTGCACATTTCTTGACTGCATCTTTAATTTTAATTTTAGGTGGTTCAACTTTTTTTTTAGTTTCTCTTATATTCTAGATACTAGTCATTTGAGAAGTGGCTGACAAAACTTTATTTCCCACTCTTTACATTGTCTCTTCACTCTACTGATTGATTCTTCTGCTGTACAGAACTATTTTTTTATTTTTTTAAATGTTATTTAAAGAGAAAAACAAAACAAAACAAAACAGAATAAAGGGTAGTAACAATACAGAATTCCAAGGAAAAAAAGGAAATGAACAACAACAAAAAAATCCACTAAGAAATCATGACTTGGTAAATTACATACTGACAACTTGGAAGTAGTTGTTCAAATTACAAAATTAAAAGATGTAAAGTAGACATTCAAACAGTGAGACTGTTAACAGTTCTCCACGATCTGACAAAAAAACAGTAATATGATCATCCATTTTACACACTTAAACATACATGCAATTATATCAAAAGGATAAAATTAAACACAACAAAACAGAACAAAGCGGATCACAAGAAAGCAATGTAAGAGACATAAATTTCAAAGCTAGACAATCGGAGATATTCACTCTCTATCTATCGTATTGACTCTTGTTTTCTTCCAAGTAGTTGTCCATATCATCACATACAGGGAATTCACATGAAACAACATATTATAGAACTGATCTGAACAGGACAAGGAAAGCATTTCAGGTCTTCAAGACCAGACAATTAGGAAGCCAAGAATGGCTGTCATAGTGTTTCTCATTCTCTTCAAAACAGCTGTCCATACCTTCATAGCATCAAGTCTAAGAGTATAGGCAACTACACTGAAGATGACAAGATTCATAAGATACCCACTCTGGTTTGATTCTTGCCTGCTTTTGAAGTCTTATAATGTCTCCAATGCTTCATTTTTATTAATGTTGTTATATACTGCTGAGACATGGTAACCATCATAGATCACCTTGTATTGCAGTTTTATATGACTTTTTTGCTTCATGCCTTTCTAGGAATTGTTTTGTTTTGTCTTGCTTTGTTTTGTTTTTCCCTCTAATGCAGAAAGGATAGATATACATGTAGAGACTCATGCATGTATAGAGCTTATAAACAGTTTATAAGAACCAACTATATAACGCATGTTGAAATGAACAACTACTTTGAAGAAAAAGAGACACTACAGTACCCAGTGCTGATTCCATAATGTCATGATGTGAAATCCAGCAATACTATCATTCTGTGTTCAAAGTGATTTTAGCTCGGTTAGTTTTGTGTAAGTGTACAGAACTCTTAATTCTGATATAATTACAACTGTTGATTTTTTACTGTTATTTCTTGTGCAATTGGGGTTCTGTTTAGGAAATCCTTTCCTATGTCTTCATATGTTTTACCTGTTTTATATTTCAGTAGGTTTAATGTTTCTATTTTAATGTTTATAACTTGGATCAATTTTGATTTTAATTTAGTATGTGGTGAGGCATAAGAGTCCAGTTTCAATCTGCTGTACACAGATAGCCAGTTTTCTCAGCACCACTTGTTTAATATGCTCTCTTTCCTCCAACTATGCTTTTGGCCCCCGTTGAAGGTCAGATAGCTGAATGTGTCAGGTAAATCTTCTGTATCCTCAGTTCTGTTCCATTCATCCATGGTTTGTTTTTTGTACCAGGACCATGCCATTTTTAATAATTGCCATACCTGGAAGTGATTTATTCCTATGCCTCCTTCTTTGTTCTTATTACCCAAAATTGCAAGCCCTTTTCTGAGTCTCTTCTGGTTCCATATTAATTTTAGGATTAGTTTTTGAGGATCTGCGAAGTATATTGCTGGTATTCTATTGGGACTATTGGGACTGTACTGAATCTGTATAGCAGTTTTGACAGTATTGTCATTTTTACAATATTGATTCTGCATATCCAGGAGCAGGGCACTTCTTTATATTTGCAGGTGTCTTCTTTGATCTTTTCTAGAGTATTGTAGTTTTCTTTGTAGAGGTCTTTCACTTCTTTGGTTAGGTTAATTCTGAAGTATTTCATTTTTCTTCAAGCTGCTGTGAATGGTATTATTTTCATCTCCTCATCCCATATTCTGTTGGTGTGAACAAATACCAATCATTTCTGTGTATTTATCTTATATCCTAATACTTTGCTGAAGTTCAGTATATATTCTAAGACTGGTTCTGGTGTCTTCTATCTACAGTATCTTATCATCTACAAAAAATGATAATTTGAGTTCTTCATTTCTTACATGTATCCCTTCTACTTCTTTCTCCTGTCTAGTTGCCTTGGCTAATGTTTCAAATACTATGTTGAATAGAAAAAGCAATAATGGTTATTCATGTTTTATTTCTGGTTTTAAGGAGAATGTTTTTAGCTTTTCCCCATTTAGTTTGGTGCTAGATACTGGTTTGTCATATTTAACTTTTTTCATATTCAGATATGATAATTCTTTGCCTGTTTCCTTCATGATTTTTATCATGAAGTGTATTTGATTTTGTCAAAAAACCTTTTCTCCCTCTATCAAGATGATCACACAGCATTTTACTTGCTTCCATTTATATGATGGACTACATTTAATAACATATGTTTTGAACCATCCTTGCATCTCTGGGATGAAAACTCCCTAATCATGATTATATTTTTGAAAATGTACTGATTCTCTTTAGTATTTTGTTGAAGATTTTTGCATCAATCTTTACTCAGGAGAATGGCCTAAAGATTGACTTTTTAGTTAATTTTGTGATCAGGCTGATATGGGATTCTATAAATGACTTTGGAAGCATGCTACCACCTTCAATTTCTTTGATGATCTTGAAAAGTACTAATGATATACAACCTTAAAAGTTTTATAAAATCCATTAGTGAATCCATCAGGTGTTGGGCTTTTCAGTTGGTAGATTCTTTATTAGTATGTCAATTTTGCTGCTTGTTATTTAATTGTTAAGCATATTTATGTCTTCTTGGATTAATTTTGGTAGATTTTATGTGTCTAACAATCTGGCATTTTCTTCAAAATTAGATAATTTTTTTGGAATATAATTATTTAAAGTAGCTACTGTCTTCTGGATTTCCATATCTGTTGTAATTTCACATTTTATTTTTAATTGAATTGATAGGATTCTTTTCTCACCTTCTCTTCACCTTTTTAATTTCTAATTGCATTGATAGGAGTCTTTCTTCACCTCAGTCTGAGGTTTTATCTATTTTATTTATTCCTTCAAAGAACTGGCTCCTCAGCTTGTTAATTTTTGACTCCATTTTTAGTCTCAATTTCATTTATTTCTACTCTCATCTTTATAATTTTTCTCCTTAATTTTGGCTTGGAGACCATTTGTCATTTCTCAAGTATCTTAATATTTCTCATAAAGTTATTTATCTGAGCTCACTCTGTTTTCCTAACGTGAGTGCTGATTGCTTGAATTTTCCTCTTAGAACTACTTTTATAGAGTTCCAGAGGTTTCTACAAGTTGTACTGTCACTATCAGTAACTTCCATAAATTTATTAATTTCTTCTTTGATTTCTCCTATGACACATGTGTTGTATAGAAGTACATTATTAATTTTCCAGGAGCATCTGCTTTTTCAAAAATTTCTTCTGTAGTCAATTTCTATTTTCATTCCATAGTGGTCTGATACTATACATAGGGTAATTTCTATTCTTTTATATTTATTTAAGCAGGCTTTGTGGACAAATATGTGGTCTATTTTGGAAAAGGTACCATGTGCTGTTGAAAAGAATGTATATTGTGCTGTAAAGGAATGGAATACTCTGTGTATATGCAGTAAATCCATATGTTCATGAGTGTGGGTCAACTCTGAAGTCTGTTTATTGTTTTGTTGTTGTTGTAGTTGCTGTTCAGTTTCTTTGCAAAGTGGAGTCTTAAAACTCCCTAATATGATTGTGTTAGTGTTTATTTGATCGTTTAATTTCAGCCACTTTTGTTTTAGGAAGATATATGCTCCAATATTTGGTGCATATGTGGTTATCAACATAATCTTTTCTTGTTGGATTGTTTCCTTAATTAATGGGTAGTGACTTTCTCTGTCTCTTCTAATCAGTTTTAGCTTGAAGTTTACCATATCTCATATTTGATTGCTACCCTCTGCTTGTTTGGGGGTTCCTGATGCATGAAATATTGTTTTTCATTCTTTAGGGTTCTTTTTATTTTTAATTTTATTTAAAGAGAAAAAAACTGAAACAAAACAGAATAAAGGGTAACAACAATACAGAACTACAAGGAAAAAAGGAAAAGAACAAAAAAAACACACTAAGAAATCATTACTTGACAAATTACATACTGACATCTTGGAAATAGTTGTTCAAATTACAAAATTAAAACATGCAAAGTTTACATTCAAACAGTGACACTGTTAACAGCACTGCTCATGATCTGACAAAAACAGCAATATGGTCATCCATCTTACACACTCAAACATACATGCAATCATATCAAAAGGGTAAAATTAAACACAACAAAAAAGAACAAAGTGGGTCACAAGAGAGCAATGTAAGAGACATAAATTTCAAAGCTAGGCAATTGGAGATATTCACTCTCTATCATATTGACTCTTGTTTTCTTCCAAATAGTTGTCCATATTGTCACATAAGGGAGTTCACATGAAACAACATAGCATGGAACTGATCTAAGCAGGACCAGGAGGGTGTTTCAGGTCTTCAAGACCAGACAATAGGGAAGCCAAGAATGACTGTCATAGTGTCTCTTATTCCCTTCAAAACAGCTTTCCATACCTTCAGGTGTGTTGAACTTAAGACAAAACAAAAGAAGTCAAAATAACTTTGAATGAAGAATGATAGTATTGCTGGATTTCACATCATGACACTACGGAGTCAGCATTGGGTACTTTAGTGTCTCTTTTTCTGCAAAATAGTTGTTCATTTCAACATGCATTATATAGTTGGTTCTCATAAACTGTTGATAAGCTCTACTGATGCATGAGTTTCTACATGAATATCTATCCTTTTTGTATTAGAGGGAAAAACAAAACAAAGCAAGACAAAAAAAACAATTCCTAGAAAACGTGAGGCAAAAAGTCATATAAAACCACAATACAAGGTGATCTACAATGGTTACCATGATGTCTCAGCAGTATATAACATTAATAAAAACAAAGCATAGGAGATATTACAAGACTTCAAAAGCAGGCAATAATCAAACTAGAGTGGGTATCTTAGTGAAACTTGTCATCTTCAGTGTAGTTGCCTATACTCTTAGACTTGATGCTATCAATCATAACAGATTTAAATAAAATCAGTCAATACAAGATAGCACTCTAACAAACCAGATTCAAATAAGATCAGTCATAATAAGACAGTATAAGATATACAGGGCTTCTGGTTAAGTTGATAGGAAATTAAGGATGATTACCATATTATGTCCTCTTATTTTTGTGATAGCTTTTTGAGTCTAGTGTAAGTAGTCAAACTGGAACAGCATGTAATCCATTCAAGCACAGTGATGAGAATAATGTAAATTTTAAATCTTGTTACCCCATTAACAATATCGTCTGCTTTCCTTTTTTAGACAATTCCTCCCCTTTCACTCCCATAGGGTGCACTGCTTATTTTGGGTCCCACTGCCTCCTTATATAGAGCATCTCAATGGACCCTATCTCCTGATCTATTCTGCCTGTGTTTCTCTCTGTTAGTATTTTGAGGCCCTCTATATTAGAGATTATAGCCAATCTTCTCTGCCTCATTTCTGATATTCTATTTTTCTGCCATTGGTAATCTATTTTTCTCTTCCACTCCACTGTCTGCCCCATTCACTGAGGCCTCTCTGCCACTGTTCCTGAAATGCTCATATTCTTTTTCTCTCTTTCTAAAATATCCTTTAGTATTTTTTGTAGAGTTGGATTGGTGGTCACAAATTCTCCCAGTTCCTCTTTGTCATGGAATCATCTTGCCTCTCCATTAATTTTTAGAGAGGGTTTTTCAATATACATCAATCTGGGCTGGAGACTGTTCTCCTTCAGGGCTTGAATTATTTCACTCCAAGCTCTTCTTGACTTGATGGTCTGTGTTGAGAGATCTGCTGTGATTTTGATGGGTTTTCCTTTATAGGTGATCTGTTTCTTTTCTCTGACAGCTTTTAAAATTCTGTTATTATATTGAATTTCTGGGATCTTGATTATTATGTGCCTGGGTGTAGCTCTGCTTTGGTTGTAGGTGGCTGGAGTTCTGTATGCTTCATAAGTCTGCATATCATTTCCTTTTTCTATGTTTGGGAAGTTTTCCTTGATAATTTCTGTGAATAGCCTTTGCAGTTCTTCTGTTTTGACTCCTGCTTCTTCATTCACATGCTTTATTCTTAAGTTATAGATCCTCTTGTTGTCCTCTAGCCTTTGTATGGTTACTGCCTGCTCCCTTGTTATTTTTAAGAGATCTTCCCTTTCATGATCACACATTGCAAGCCTGTATTCAATTTTTGATAGTCTATCTTTTGTTTCTTTCAGGCAGTTTTGCCAACTTTCTATGGAGTCTTTAGTTTGCTGGTAATCTCTTTGAATCTGCTTCATGAATTCTAGGGTTTTTTTTATATTCTTCATTCAATGTTTCTCTCCTTTTGTGTTCCTCCATTTTTCTGTCTATGTCTTCTTGAGAGATGCCTAGCCTTTCTTTTATTAATCTACTTATCTCTTGTTTAACGTGAATTAATATTTCAGTTTTGATCTCGTTTATGAGGTCCCAAAGATATCTCTTTATGTCCACTGATGCTGGATTTGATGTTTCATGTTTGCTGCCCTCGGTCTCTTTTATATTTACCTCTCCTGATTCAATATTCTCAGGGTTGGGGGCCAGGGGCTTTTTCTTATTTCTCCCTCTCGTCATGTTTTTGGTTCCTTCCCTACAAGTGTATAGTGCAATTCCCAGTCCCTTTTCTTGTTGGTTAGGGTTCTTCTGGAGCACATAGGCTAGGGGCTTCTGCCCTCTGCTGTCAGCTATCTGAGAGTGAAATGCAAGCAAGGATAGTATATGGTAGCTCCTCCTCTCCGGGCCAGTCAACCTTCTTGGGCCTTCACTGCATCAGTGTGCGCCACCCTCAGGGAACCAATTGATTTGTGAAGACCCACTAGGTCCCAGCCCAGTCCAAGCAGATTCAACCAATCCACTGTGTGAGGGGAGCAACCAACTGGAGCCACTTCCTTATAGAGCCATGGCTTTCTTGCCCAACTCTAATATGTGGTCTAGTTGGTTGGCCCTTTCCCATGGGAGGGTTCCATTCCCATCACTCACCGCATGTTGAAGCCGGTCCCGAGAACTACTTGGCTCCCCGACCTCTGACCTCAGTGTGGCTGCAGCATGAATTCAAGGTGCCTATGGGTGGGTCGAGTGCAGGGCCAGTTCTGTGTTCAGCTCCATGCTCCGGCTGCTCAAGCCAGTCACTTCGGTGCAGGTTTGGTTGCTCAAGTGGATCTTGGGCATGAATATCAGGCGGCTTGGCCAAAGTGCAGTGCTTCCCGATCTTTGCTTCTCTAATGGTAGCCCTGGGACCTCATATTCGAGCAGTTTCTTTCCCTTCAGTTTCTTCCTGGGTTGAGACAGTCTATCTCCCTCTGTTTGGATCTCTCCAGGGTGTTCTATTCTGGCATTTGAGCAGTCTCTCTAAGAAGGGCTCCATATCCTGCTACCTCTAGGTCCACCATCTTTGAAACTCATCTAGGGTTCTTATCTATAAATATCTTTTAGGATTTCATGAATTTCTTGAGTGCAACTAATTATCAGATTTTTTTTTCATCCACAATGCCTATCTGCATCTTTAAATTGGAGAGTTGAAACCATTAACATTGAGAGATATTACTGAGATGTGTCACTTTTTTAGTATTATTAGCTTCTTTATCTGTTGGTATATCCTTTGTTTTACTTTTCCTGATGGTTTTTACTGCTGTTTATCCATGGATTTGCAAGATTCTTATTTGTTTTCAGCTGTGTCCAATTCATTGTTTTTGTTGAGAATATTCTTATATATTTCCTTTTTGAAGTGGGTTATCATTCAAATATCTTCTGAGATGGCCTTTTTCATGTAAATACCTTATCTCCATCTATTTTGAAGGATACCATTGCTGGACAAGTTAATCTGGGTTGGAAGTTATTTGGTTTTAGGACTTGAAATTTATTACTCCAAGATCTTCTGGCCTTTGGGATTTGTGCTAAAAAGTCTGCTGTGATTCTGACTGAGTTCTCTTTATATGTGATTTTTTTCCCCTCTGGCTGTTTTTAGAATTCTGGGTGGGTTTTTCTTCATAATTTAATGAGGATATGGCTTGGTGAACTTTTTTCATTATAATTGTTTTGTGTTCTACAAGCATCACTTACTTGTATTTTGAATGCAAGAAAATTGTATTTAAAATTTTTTTTCTTATATTTGGGAAATTTTCTTGCATGATTTTTTCAAACACCCAGTGAATCTCTCTGTGCTATCTTCTAGTTTTTTCTCTAATTTGGATTATCCTTAGATTGCTCTTCTAGTCAGCCAGTAGCTGCTGAATAGTCTTTTCTTCTCTTATATTCTTTTACAATTTCTTTGAGTGCTTTATTGTAATTCACTATTTTGTCCTCAATATTGGTCATTATTTCTTCACATGAGTCATTTCTGCCATGCATAAATTCTACACAGTTTGGGGCCAGAGGTCTAGCTCAGCAACACAAGTACCTCCCTGGCAATCACCAGTACCCCCCACCAAATTCTATACACTTCTTTATTTCAATTTTTTGCCTGAGTATTTTTGAAGGATTCCACATCATTGTTGAATATGTCATTCATATTTTAAACTGTTTGGTTAACTGATCTACTTTTTTACCCACTTGCTTAAAATGTACTGTGGTTACATTGAATTGAAATTGCTCGAATCTTTTGGTTTGTTTCTGCTTTCAACTCATCTATTTACTTCATCTATTTTATGAACTTTTCATCGATTTATGTGACTTGGTTTTTATTTTCTTTCTACTTTGTGACCCCTTGCTCTTTCTTGGGACAGTTGAAGGTATCTGGAGATCTGTTTTCTTGCATCCCCATTTTCCTATATGCTTCTGTATATATTCTCTCTTTTTACTCTTGCTTTTCTGGGAGTGAGGGTAACTGCAAGATGGGGACCAGGGAAGTGAGGAGAGTTTGTGGCTTACAAGGGCTTATAAGGAGATTTTTAGTAGGAGGTTACCTCCCTGTGAACAACTCAGCTATTATTCCCAGTATTAGTATTTACTTCTTATGTTGTTCATTTTAAATGATTTCTACTCTGTCCCAGTGTTTTGCCAAAATAATTATTTCTGGTTATAACACCATCAACAGATTGAATTTTACAATGCTTCTGTTTGATGGTTATTGCAGTTATATTTCCCAACTTTGTCTAGTCTCTGTGCACACTGTGACAGTTTATTGTTTGTGGTTCTTCAGTTAGTTAGGAAAGGTGGAGGTGAAGAGAATAGAAAGTTTGGGATAAGGAACATTAGATACTAATGGTGAGACTTTATGAATAAAGTAGTGGTAAATGAGAAGAAAAGATTGATTTTGGGTCTGATTTTATTAGAGTACTTTTAGTTGAGTTGAAGTGTTAGTGTTGGAAGTTTTTAGAGGATTTTTTTTAAGGGAAAGGGCAAGATATGAGAGAACTGGGGTTTACTTTGTGACTGAGGAAAGCTAATGGATAGAACTTGCTGAAAAGGAGAAGAATAATCTAGGTAACATATGGTAGAGACCATGGCTTAGTATGGGAAGGATTGAGGAATACTACTAGAGAAGATAGGAGTGATTATGAGAGAGCCAAGTATGGGGAATTTTAAAACTCAGGAAGAGGAGTTTAGATGTTTGGAAAAAGATTGGGAAAGTATGTGAATAATATTCTCTCAGAGTTGATATAAAGGTTAGATAGTGAAAACTGAGTTGAGGGGGAAAATCTAGACACCGACTAAATAAGAGCCAAAAAATAAAAACACTAAAATAACAACCTGATACACCAGAAAACTTAAAAGAACATAACATAACCTTAAATTACTAAATAAAGAAAAATACAAAAATTTAAGCCTATAAAATGTCCAGTGGGACCACAGATTATATATTATAATGATTGATTGCATATGTGACTCTGAACTATATTCTTTGCTAGAGAATGTCTTTGTTTACATCCCAATAACAACTCAGATGCTTGTATTATAATATTGCAACTCAGTCTCAAGGCTTCTTTCCACAGATTCCAGGCATTCTTGTAGAATCTGGTCCAATCTGAGTTCTTGGGTCAAGAACTCTTGTAGTCTCTTTTTCTGATTGTGGTGGTGGAATTGGAAGACAGATTCATTAGCATGAAACTGCCCATTTTGTGTTATTCTTATGCAATTAAATCAGCTATGTTAGTAATAGGTTACTCCATTATAATATTACCTATCAGGGTTAAGTAAGAAATACCCTGCCATGATACTGTTTTTGGTCTCCTTTAAGCCTAGAAAAGAAATCCACAGTGAAACTGTAAGTATAATAACAAACCAAGTTAATGTGTATGAAATGTGATGGCCTCTGTTTCCTCTAAAAAAAACAGAACTCAACCATTACTTGAATCAGTTATCTAAATCCCTGGGGTTCAGAACCAGGTTACGCTAGAAAGGGTAAGAGAAAAGAAGAAAAAAAAGATTTTTATCCTAAGTCTTCTGTGATGTGATTATTGGAAGGAGGAAATAGCAGAGTGGATAGGATCTTAATGATGGTTGAAGGTATGTTATATATTTAGAAGAGAATAGCAGGAAAACTGGGTAAAAATTTGGTAGTGAGAAATGAAGATGGGGAAATGTTCTATGACTGACAAAAATACTGGACAAAAAATTTAAAGAGAGACAAATGAATAGGAGGGAAGGAAAGAAAAGAAAAATTGAGAATAAATAAATAAGACACAGAAGAAATAAGTTAGATGAAGAGATATGGATAAAAGTGGGAGAGATATAAAAGGACAAGGGAGAATTTTCTTCCCCTCTATCAACAATATTTGGAGAAAAAAGGCAAGAAGAAGAGAAACATTCATTCACAGACAGGCTCATAGAAGAAAAAAAAAGGTAAAATAGTGGAATAAAAATAAGGGGGCAAATGTACAGAAAGAGGAAAATAGGGCTGGAGATAAATATCGCTCAGTGGCACGGTACCTGCCAGCAAGCACAAGGTCCTGAGATCAATTTCTGGTCAAAAAAGGGTAAAAATTTAAAAATAATATAATCAAAGAATAATAAAACAATGTTTCCAGTTGTTTTGAACACGTGGCTCTTTTCCTCAGCCTAGGGTTAAGGAGGAGAGCACAAGTCAGAATGTGTCCCTCCTCACGTTGGAAGTCTAAGGTGTCAGTCTGCCCCCAGAACAGTGCTGGGTATAAGATCTGCTTACACTGAGAACATGGGGCCAATATCAGCTTCCAACCCTGTGTGGCTTAGGCTGAACCTGGTCTCCGACCATAGGAGCCTGGTCTGTGTTCAGCAGCCTCTGCTTCTCAGTGGGACTCTCCTCTGTCTGCTCCTGGCCGTCTCCTATGACTGTCTTTCCCTAATGCACTCTGGGAACCAGACAGTGTGAAGCAGCCAGTGGGCTGCTGTGGATCTCAGGCTCAAACTCTCTGCCCTTCCCTACAGCGAGGTCCCTGCTCCCTCTTGCTCGGCAGCTGTGGCTGCAGGTGCCTGTACTGAGGTCGCTCGCCAACTGTTCACTGCAGAAGGCCATTCTTGAAGCAGTGGCCAATGTTTTCCTTGCTGTTTCCAACTACTGATGAATCCTTCAGTCCTGATGCAGTTTTCTGGTTCTCCATAAGCAACAAATAGTTTGTTAGTTCACCTTTCCTCCCAGCTAGTTGCTAGCCAGCTATTACTGGTGGCATCTGCAGTTTCTCATTAATGCTGTGATCTATTTCTTTTGTATCACTTAATCCTGTTTTCTTTTCCTGTGTCAGTTCCCTCATGGTTCCCAGGTAACCTCCACTCACCGCATTTCCTCTCCAAACTACTGGTTTCTAGACTCTGGACACTTTTCCCTGGAGAAGCTGAGTTGCTGGCATTCACTACTCCTCCATGTTTGGACCAGTTCCTATATTTCCCATAACTGAAGAAAGAGATACATATCCATCTAGGAAATTATGCATAAAGTTAATTTTACATTGTTACAGTGACAGTCATCAATCACAATTTCATATCATTTTTCATCAAAACTACATCACAGCTACATGTACTTAGAGAATTAACAGAAGAGATTTCAACTGCATGACTAATTTTAAAATTAAAAAGTAAGAGAAAGAAAATGGAAAGTTTTGATTTTGGAAAATTAGTATGTAAATTCACCTAGAAAGTCTGTGCTTGAAATGACTAGTTACACAAAAATTACAACTCAGAGTAAAGGACAGAACAATTATTACATAAAATTGTAACAATTTCACAGAAGGAAAAACAAAAAAAAAACACTTTAAAGGAAAGCAGAGGATTCAGAAAAATAACAGAAAAGTGAAACTAGTAGAAATCAAACTTTTAGGCAATAGATTAAAACTGTTATGTTATTATTATATTTAGTGAAAATAGACTAAATATTCTCTATTCAGTAGCAAGTGCCAGTCCCCCAGCTTCTCCGGGACAAAGTGCATAGAGACTGAGAAACAATAGTTCGGAGAGGAATAAAAGTGAGTGGAGGTTGCCATGAGGGAACTGAGAGAGGAAAGGAATGACAGAATATTTTCCACCGTTATTATTATCAGACTGATGATAAAAAATAAGCAGTATATTCTTTACAAAAAATACAACTACATTGAAAATACAGAATAATTAAATGAATAGAAAATAAAAACTTTTAAACACTAATCAAAAGAAACCCACTCCCCAATCAGAGGGTGGAATATCTCAATTCTAGAATGTTCCTTCCTGTCAATTCTACCTTTCCAGAGGCTGTCATTGTTTTAATTTCTTCTACCTTGTATTACTTTTTTGTGTATAGTTTTATACAAAACAGTGCCAGGTTGTATCACTTTTTCTTTCAGTATAACCAGTGACTTTACCATTGTTCCACTGTTGTTGAGAAAAAGATGAGTGTCCTTATTCTACAGACTCTTTAATATTTGATGCCTCACCTATTTTTCACTGTAGTCATTCTGGGGCCAAAATAATATTTCTATTGTTATTTTTAGTTATCTTTCACCTTTGACTAATAATGATAAGAACATTTTTACCTGTTCACTGCCATTTCTATATCTCATTTGTGAAGTAATTATTAAAATTCTTGTGACTGTGACTTCTCAGTATGGTTGTCATCTTTTTTATTTTATGAAAATAAGGCCTTGAAAATTTCCATATATCAAAAACATTTTTCCTACTTTGTGTTTTTCATGTTATTTTTCTTAATGGTGAATTTCAATGAATTAAACATTTTAGTTTTTGAAAGATCCAATTTATTAATCTTTTTTCTAAGATTGTTATAAAAAGATTTTGTCAAGCAAAACTTTTGAAAGTAACTATTACATGTTCTAGAGATTTTATTGTTGAGTTTTTATGTTTATGGGTATGGTATATCTTGAATTAATATTGTGTATGGTGTTAAAATGGAATTGTTTATTTGCTATATAGATATCCATTTGTTTCAGTATCCTTTATTAAAGTGTCTTTCTTTGACCATTGAATTGCTTTGTGCTTATGACAAAATCATGGAGCATATAATCACACATCTCTATCTGGATTTCCTATTTTACCTTACACACCAACTTGATTATATTTGCAGTAATAATAATTACTACAATATATTTTTCAAAACATTTAAGGACAAGAAGTATAGATCCTCCAGCTTTTCTCTTATTTTGCAAGTTGTTTTGACTAAAACAGATCCTTGGTACTCCATATAAACTTTGAAATTATCCTGGACATTTCTCAGAAAAAGACAACTGAAGGTTTTATTGGAATTTTGTTAAATCCATACATTATTTGAGGAGAATAGAAATTCTAATATTTAATTGTGCAATATATAAATATAGTATCTTTTTAAATATAGATTCTTTCATCAATTTATATTGACTGCTTATGAAGAAAACTTTAAAACAATCTTTTTTCTTATCCTCAATGCTTTATGGCTCTTCAGTGTAAGACATATGTATATTTTTGTTTCTTTGTTTATTTGTTTTTGCTTTTAGAGACAACTCTGTAATTCAAACTGGTTTAAACTTACTATATAGCCCAGGTTAGCCTTGAACTCACTCTGCTCTCCTCCCTTAGCCTCCTGAGTACTGGGATTACCATGTTAGTCTTCCATGTTATAAATAACATTGTTTCCATTGAATATTTCAAGTTTCTATTAACAGTCCAACAAAACTATTTGATTTTAATTTATCAACCTTGTTTCATGTGACCAACCTACATTTACTAAATCCAGAGCTCTCTTTCATAAATTTCTTAGAATTTTTGGTGTATTTCATTGTCTTACCTATAATTACAGTTGTGGATCTTTCATGTTGCTTTTTTTCCTCATGCAGTTACACTGGTTAGGGCTCCAGTAAATATTTAAATTAAAATAAAAAATATTCTTGTTTTTCCTTATTAGGTACAAAATGTTTAATTTTTTCTCACTAAATATGATGTTGGCTATACATTTTTCTTAGATACTATCTGCTATTACTAAGAAAAACTCTGGCTGTTAATAAGTTTGGTGTTAGAGTTTGTCAAGTGCTTTCTGTGTTGATATTTACTAGGAAAATCACACAGATTTTCTTCTTTACTTTGATATGACTGTTATATTGATTGATTTTTAAATGTTAAACCAGCCTTGTACTCTTGCAATTAAGGAATCTTACTTCATCATGATATCTTAACATTTTTATATTTACCTGGATTTAATTTGTTATGTCAGTGAAGGGTGTAATATCTCTGTTTGGTCATGGAGAAAAAGTGCGATGATGAAGCTTAATTATGTCAACCCAATTCACTTGGAGTTCTCACAGTCAGTTGGTGAAACATACTTAGGGTAGGCATGAGTGGGGCATGAAAGCATAACCCTGGCTATTATATCTGGTCCTTGCCCATTCCTCACTGGTGCTATTCTCATGCTGCTTCATCAGATAAGCAAGTTTGCTCTACAAAACCCTTCCACCATGATTCTTCTGCCTGAGAGCCTGATGATTATGGATTTGAATCCCTTAAACCATGAGTCCAATCACATCTTTCCTCCTGTAAGTTTTGAACATCAGCTGTTGTATCCAGCAACAGAAAAGCTGACAAATACAAAGGATAATACTGCATTGGGTGGATTATAATATAATTAAATAATGAATAGTCTTTCACCTGCTTTGTGAAAATGTTTGATAGTGTTAGGTCTTAGATAAGCATTGATAGAGTTCACAAATTAAATGAATCTTTAAAAGTGCAAGTGAGAATGTGCTTAATTGTGAATGGTTTTTGGTTTTTTTTAGTGATAATTAGGCTTATTTAGGTTATGTAGGTCTCCTTTTTCAGTTGTGATCACTTGTCTTTCAGAGACTTTTCAATTCTTTAAGGGATAAATCTGATTATCATAAAATTTTTCATAGTCTTTTTTGATTATCTTTTCCATACTTGACTTTCACACTTAGTATTGGAAACTATTGTCTTCTCTTTCTCTCCTCTAACTTTATGCTGAGGCAAATTAAAATCTAGCAATTTTATTGACCTTTAAAAAGAACTAGAGATTTTTGTTATTGTTGATTTTCTATTGTTTGCCTTTTTTGCACAATTGTCTTTGCTGTATTTGTTTTCTTTTCTTCTTCTTGTATATGGTTTAAATTTGCATTTGAAAACTTCATTTTAAGTGAGATACTTCAAAATCTTATTTTAAAACATTTTCTTTTTTAATTCAAGTAACTAGAGCTATAGAAATTTCCCTCCAAGCACTGCTTTTGTTTGTATCAGTTTTGATGTTGTATTTTAATTATCTTTGAGATTAAAATATTTTATATTTCCATTATTCTAGTTTCTTTAACTCATAGAAACATGTTACTTAATAGTTGGCCATTTTCCAGACAATTTCATAATTATTGATTTGTAAGTTGATATTATTTTTAGAAAATGTACTTTGCATGGTTTCAGTAATACTGAATTTGTTGAAATTTAGGCTAGCATACAGTTTAGCTTGGTCCATGTGCCACATTCCACAAAGAATCTTTTCTTCATGTTGTGGTTTAATACTCTATAAGTTTCAAGTGACTGATAGTAATGTTTAAGTATTCTGTACCCTTGCTGAATTTTTACTTTTATCTCAAGTATCTAGAAAACAGAGCTAAACTCACTGACTAGCTGTAGATTTGGCTATTTCATGCTTTAGTTCCATCAGTGTTTTCTGCATGGATTTGAAGTTCCATAATTAGCTGTATAGAAATTTACATGTATTACATTTGGCCAATTTATCTTTTTTTTCTATTTTTTTTTACTTAAAAAAAGGAAAATCAGAAAAGAACAAACAGCAAAAGGCATAAACAACAACAGCAAACTCAAAACAATATCAATATAGGTTCTCAAAACAGAATGAAGGATATTTAACATTGGTTGTTATGCTGAATATTTTGCTTTTCTTTTTTTTTCAAAGAAATAAAAGAAAATTAAAGAAAATAGAAAAGCAGAAAAGGGTAGAACAATACTAAATTCAAAAAAAAATTATCACTATAGATTCACTAGTTGATACATTACTCATTATCATCTTAAAAAATAGTTGCCAAAGTCACAAAGTCAAAGCATAAATAACAATTTCCTCTCTTCTTTTTTTATTTTTTATTTTAAAGACAATAAAACAAAAGAGGGCACAACAGAGCAGATCAGAACAGGACAACATAGGCAACACAGTACTTTAGACAACCAGACATCAACAGTAGCTATCACAATATCTCTTTCTCTGCTATACTTGAGTATAGTTTCAAATACAATAATATCAAACATAACAAAATAGTATAAAAACCATTCAAAGAGTGAAAGAATTACAGGGCATTCTGAACTGAATAACAGAGAATGATCAATGGGTACTATAATATCTCATTTTCAATAAAAAATTTTGTTTATACTATCACACATATTCAAATCCCAATAAGACACAATGTGAAAGATAGAACCAATGGTAGTAGAAGAATAGAAGCATGGTAGGACTTCTAAGGAGTATGATATTAAATCAGCAATAGCTGTCATAATGTTTTGTTTTCTTCAAAACAGCTGTTCATACCATAACGCATGATATAGTCAAACAAAACAGAATAAAACCATTCCAACTGATGAATGAAAACATTGAAAGGCTTCAAAGCTATGAGATGGGGACTTATGCTTATCATAAAATCTTATATACTCTTATCAACTCTCATACTAGGGAGACTATACAGTATTTACACATATGAGTTTGGTTTATTTAGCTTATGAGTATGGTCTCAAATTGTGTCCATTTATTTATAAATATCTCAGTGTGATCATTCTTTATAGCTGAGTAGTACTCCATTGTATAAAAATGCCACAACTTTTTTATCCATTCCTCAGTTGATGGGCACTTAGTTCGTTTCCAGGATCTGGCTATTACAAATTGTGCTGCTATAAACATGGGTGCATATATGTCACTGTGGTATGATGTTTTCAGTTCTTCTGGGAATATGCCTAGAAGTGGAATAGCTGGGTCAAATGGGATCTCCAAAGCCAGCTTTTTGAGGAATTTCCTCTCTTCTATGAGCTTTGAATTTGACTTGCTCTTCCTTTTCTAGGAGCTTATGATGTAGCATTAGGTTATTTATTTGTGCTCATTCCATTTTCTTGATGTTACTATTTATTGCTATATATTTAACTCTTAGAACTGCTTTCATTGTGTCCCATAGGTTACAGAATGTTTTGTCTGCATTTTCATTATATTGTGGGTATTGTTTTATTTCTTCTTTAATTTCATCTGTATTACACTGGTTGTTGAAAAGGTTGTTATTTAATTTCCATGTATTTATGCATGCTTTGCAGGGTTTTTTGCCACTGATTTCCAATTTTAGTGCACTATGATCAGATATTATGCATGAGATAATTTCACTCCCTTTGCATTTACTTAAGAATGCTTTATGAGTTAATATATAGTATATTTTGGAGAATGTCCCATGTGCAGCTGAGAAGAAGGTGTATTCTGATGTGGTTGGGTGGAACACTCTGTAAACACCCACTAAGTCCATTCATTCACAGGAGTGATTCAGTTCTGTTATTTCTTTGCTGACTTTTTGTCTAGTTGATCCATCTCTTTGTAACAGTGGGGTTTTAATGTCTCCTATTACAATTGTGTTCTTGTATACTTGGTTTTTTATGTCCATTAGTATTTATCTTATATAGTTTGGTGCTCCTGTATTTGGTGCATATATATTTATCTTTTTTTTTTTTTTTTTTTTTTTTTTTTTTTTTTTTTTTTTTTTTTTTTTTTTTTTTTTTTTTTT